>JANHGB010033358.1:0-27623 GCA_026283785.1 Coracopsis vasa
ACCACAGCACGTCATGCCCAGGATGTAGAACTGGGGGCAGTTACCCGGAAGGGTGAGAGAGCACTGCCGGGGGGTAGGACTGGGGTGGCGGTCGATGGGGTGGTGAGCTGTTGTATTCTCTTACTTTGTTGTTTCCTGTATTATTATTATTGGTGATGGTGGTAGCAGTAGTGATTTGTGTTATACCCTAGTTACTAAACTGTCCTTATCTCAACCCGTGGGAGTTACATTCTTTTCAATTCTCCTCCCCATCCCTCCGGGAGCCAGCAGGGAAGGGAGGAAAAGGGGCGGAGGGAGTGAGAGAGCGAGCTGCGTGGTTCTACTTTATGGCTAACTGGGTTTAAACCATGACAACAGGACTCATGACTACCAACTTCTCTTCATTACCAAGTTGCACTTGTTTTTTGGAGAAGGGAACTAGGGGATAGAAGGCAACAACCCAACAAAAGTTTATACTTGTGAGATCTGCTGCTTTCTTGGGCCAAGACACCCAGCACTCAAAACTGTGCCATAGTTTATATATAATACCAAAAGTACTGGTTTAGCTGTAAAAAAACCCCAACTAACCAACCAAACAAAAAAGCAGGTAAAGGAGAAGGGAACTAATTACCCTGTGGTTAAAAATACCAAAGTGTAGTAAAAGCAATGGAAAATGAATAGTTGTTTTAGATTACTATTTCTGCCAGCATTTGGATGTTTTAACATATTAGCACAGTTCTCATATCTACTAGAGGTTGAGAATCTCTAAGATGGCAGATGTTGGGTTTATCACATATTTGATGGTTAACCAAAATGGAATTATTTTTGATAAACCAAATATCTTTTCTGCAATTACCTATCTCTCAGTATGAAATGTCAAAAAAGTAGGAATACCCTGAATGAAATTTGTTTTCCATAGCAGGTGAACATGGATGCAGATGATTACTTGCACAAATTTCTATCAGGAGCATTACCTTATAAATATTATAGTTATTGTCTTGTAGCTAATGTCTATACAGAAAAATCCTGGGCAAGTCTGCCTAGAACACTGTGTGCACTGTAACAATTACGACATGTTGCACCCTCATTCATTTTAAATGACTGCTACTCTTCTGATTGCAGCAGAACACAACTTACTCATCCTCAAAAAGGATTAATTAAAATCACTGGTAGCTTGTCCATTGATTTCAACAGATTTCAATTCAAATCCTGCCTGGATTTGGAAGCACAGACCCAAGCAGTAATCTAACAGTATAAGAAGGTTTCTCATAATCTGAAGCCAAGGCAGAAGATGAGAACACAAAAAGTAAAAATCGGGAATGGCTTTGGAATCTTTTTGTCTATGTACGTCGATACGACAAACATAGACAAGAAAAATAATAATCAACATATTGTGTCACTTTGGAATAGGATCTACTAATTTATACTTGCTTGCCTACAAAATAATTCATTCTCTGTGAGTGTAAATTAAACCCACAGCAACAACTAAAGTCTCAATAATAGCACAAAATCTACAAAACCTAATATCACAAAGTGCTTTTTTTTCTTTTTTCCTACAGTCCTGCCATAAAATGGCTATTACTGCTTATGTAATTTTCCATACAGAAAATGGTCTCTGAATTCATCCTGAGCCATCTTTATATGAGGTAGAAATGCAGAGAAGGAGTAGACGACAAGCCACAGTACATCTTTTACTTATTGCAATTCCTTTATAAGGTATAAATGACACAAGGAAGGTAGCAATACTGGAAAATTCTGGAAATATTTTCTCTGCACATGTAGGCTGGAATAGGTGTGGTTTGACTTTCTAACTGTATTTAAAACCTGTAACAGACAGGGACAAGGGCAGTTACCATGCATGAATACTAGAGGACGTTTATGATCACTGACATACTCCAATAATCTCATCAAAGATGATCAGATAACTGGACATGTACTGTGAAAGCGAGTGAAAGTGTACAGGCCATAATGATTGTTTGGCAGTGAGTTTGCTTCTTCCAGAATTAGTACTAATCCCCATGGCTGATGACAAAATGTTGAAACTGATCCAGACATTCTCCTAGAAATTTGGCAAATTCTCATTAGAAATTGTTTTCTCATTGGTAAAACATTCAAGCTGGTTTTCATACTCACCCCAGTTTCCTACCTGCTTCAGGTGTTTTCATATAATATAACAAACAAAATAAAACAAAACAAAGCCAGAAGGAAACACAGAAAATAATATTTTGTTAGTTTCCTTCTGACCTCCCTGGTTATTCCTGAGCTGCTTCTAAATCACTGCTATTCTAATTCTGATTTTAGAAAAGCAATGGCTTGGAAACACAGTGTAGAATATCAATGTTACCAATGACTGCAGAAGGGCAGATCTTCATTCAGATTCAGTTTCCAGAATAAGCACAGATACACTGAATACTTCCATGGAAATTTCTTGATTTAAATTGCTGATCCATTAACTGCTACATTAACTCACAGTCAGCATGGAATCAATCATGAATAAAAGGATTTTTTAATGTACTCTGGGAACCCTCTGGATCTGAAGCAAAATCTTAATGTAAAAATCATTTCCTTGTGTTGTTTTGGAAAACATTAGGATGCCAGGTTAAAGAATGTGTAGTTAGTTATTCGGTGTGCTGTATCAAGTAACAGAATATGGGCACACATATAGCCAAAATCACCCTGGTTTTATGGAAGTATAAAAATTTCTTTAAATGTGATGCTGGCTGACGCTTATCAGTATTGCCCTAATACTAGAGGAAATTTTGAATAGTGCTACCATTTAATTAACATAATGAATGATTCTGTAAGTCATTATTTGGTCATTGTTATATAAAACAAAATCATGTAATCAGGGATGTTGGGGAAAAATATGTTAATTCAGTGTTTAGCCAAGAAATCAAAGCAGTAGTCTTGCTAAGAAAAATGTGAAAATGCAATATGGAGAATATAAGATACAAAATTTCTGTCTCCCTTGTTCCTTGCAGATATAACAGAGATTGAAAGACAGAAAACAAGTTCTGTTTTTCTTTTACTGTCTCGTTGCCTTCCTGATGCGCTTTTTCCTAAGTTTTTAAACTGTAATTACAGTAAAATTTTAAATTATTTTTTGTATGTTCTTCTAAAATTATCATACATGGATTGCCCATACAATTATAGAGCTGCAAAAAGAATGCTATCCTACCTGAGATCACAGGAACTGAGAAGGCAAGTGAGATGTTTTCACGCTTTATATATCTGTTTCTCTTGGTGCTTTTATCATTTCTACATTACCCAAGGAAATGCTCATGGCTCCTCTCTCCATCTCTGTATGAATCAGTTGTAGTCTGGGGCTCTTCAGCAGATGCTCCAAAGTCAGTCTGTGTTTACCAAAATGGATGCATGTGGAATTATCGAGTTCCTGTAGCTTTTCAACAGATGACTAATAATCCTGACAGCTTGAGTGTAAATTTTTTAATTAGAGATAAACCCTATATTATGTAGCAGAGTAACAGAAGATCCAGCTGTATTGTTGCTTTTCAATCAGGTTGTGTAATAACAGGATTAACTCTTTGAGAGTTGCTCTACAAGTATACATTTGGTTAACCAGGTGTCCCACAGCTTTAAAACAATATCCAATGGACCTTCTTCCAGCCTTCATAGGAGCTGAACCACTCACAAAGCACAACGCCATCAGAAATCCAGGAAGACTAATATCTCTGCTTTTATCCTTCTCCCAACCCTAAGCTTTGGTTGATTCTCTACATCCTGATCTCTGAAGGTTTCTTATGCACAGGTTTTTGCTTTCTTTTACAGATACATGGCCATTATTGATCCCTTGAAACCTAGGCTCTCTGCAACTGCTACCAAGGTGGTCATTGGGAGCATATGGACTTTGGCTTTCCTGTTGGCCTTTCCCCAGTGCCTATACTCCATAACCAAGGTGATGCCTGGGAGAACTCTTTGCTATGTAGCATGGCCAGGTGGCCCAGACCAGCACTTTACGTAAGCTTTTGTTCTTTTAAACTTGTGTATGGTGGTGTCTACACTTGCAATGGACTTGGCAAAAGTTGTAGAGTATCATGCAGATACTCTGCATGAAGAATAACTAACAAAATTGATCACTGAGAAATGCAGAACAAGCTTTAGAAGATAGAAAGATAGAGCATTTTAAGTGATAAGTGGAACACATTTATTCTCTTTCACTTCTATGTGTTCTCCAAGATAGAGCATTTTAAGTGATAAGTGGAACACATTTATTCTCTTTCACTTCTATGTGTTCTCCATGAAATGCTGCATGTTTACCGTTGCTGCTTCACATAAGATGGCTACTTCTACACAGACAGAAATAGTCAGAAATGGGCATAGAGTAGGCAATTCAAAGCAACCTTCCTTTTCATCTTAGATAGGAAAAAAAGTATTTCCAGGCTCTCCTTGTCCTAATCAGATTTTTAACTCTGGATCTCTTTGTGAGAGGGCTGGATTTTCCCGCTTCATTCTGCTACATTATCACAATTACTTATCTCAGATAGCAGTCCAAATAAGAAAACTGTAAAACCTGTAACTGGTTCCAGTTTCTGAAAGTGTAGAATAACAGTCAGTTAAATTGAATCTATCCTACTTTACCTCTGGCAGAATTAGGAATAAGTGGTTACCTAGCCATAGAAACATTATCTGCCCTTTCATGTCATCACTGGCATTTAAGATGAACTCTGTGTTCAAGGCTGAAAGCCTGTGTGATTATCCAGAATCAAATTTTACTTTTTGCCCTCTTTCAGGCAGGTGAAAGGGCCCACCCCAGTCACATATATAATTTGTACCACTTTAGGAGGCAAGCACAAATACTTCTCTTTAGGGCAGGAAGGTCACTCTCAGTGATGGCTGTGGATTCTTCACTGAGTGTTCACTAGGATTTTATCTGAGGATGGCATTCAACCAGGAAGCAAGAGTAGTTACCTTTTTTTCCCTACTGTTTATATCAGCAGAGATGACTATGTTGCATGTAGGCAGCGGGTATTTCCTATGTGCAACAGATTTGCTATATGAAATACTGTCCTGTTTTTTGCTGGAATAGAGTTAATTTTCTTTCTAGTAGCTGGTGCAGTGCTGTGTCTCGGCTCTAGTTTGAGAACAATGCTCATAACACACCAATGTTTTAGCTGTTGCTAACTAGTACTTACCCTGATCAAGGACTTTTCAGTCTCTCATGCTCTGCCAGTTGAGGAGGGGCACAAGAAGCTGGAAGGAAGCAGAGACAGGACACCTGACCCAAACAAGCCAAAGGGGTATTCCATACCGCAGCACTTCATGCCCGGTGTATAAACTGGGTGAGTTGGCCAGAAGTGAGTGAGTGGCTTGTGTAGTTAAACCAGCTGTGGTTAAACCACAACAAGTACATTAGATAACACAGGGCCTTTGCATAAGTATACCATCTAAATACTTATTTTCCTCTTTCATTTATGATCCAGAGTGCAAAATGCCTAACTTGTCCTTAGGATACTTGGCTGTGCAATGATTAAAAATCAATTCAGCTAGTTATGGACAAACATACCTTATTTTTCAGTCACTAATCATGATAACTTTAGAGTCCTTCTTAATTTATGATAGTGCAAATTCAATATCAGCTCTAGAAACCCCATAAAACTCTTGCATTAAAATGTAAACAAGTTTGCAGTGCAATTCAAGACTTTCAAAAAGACAGTGAAAACACCAGTGACTAGTCAGTCAATATGAAACATGCTTTGTGCTACAGAAGCACTCTTGTCTTCTAGCAGCCCATTTCATTAGTATAGCTCCTCTGAAAGCACTTATCAGCTTTATGTTTTTTATTGCAGGTATCATGTTATTGTGATTGTCCTGGTCTACTGCTTTCCACTGCTTGTCATGGGCATCACTTATTCCATAGTAGGAATTACACTCTGGGGAGGAGAAATACCAGGCGACACATCCGACAAGTATCACGAGCAGCTCAAAGCTAAGAGAAAGGTACTGTTCCATTAAAACTCACTTAAGTGAACCCTGATAACATCATCTGCAATTGTGTTGCAAAGTATCACAGTATATACCTTCAGAAACACCAAGTCACTTGAAATAACAGTAATGAGAGATCTACTTTTATAAAAAAAAATTGATTAAATTTGACAAATTACCTTCTACGTTCATTAGCTGGTGGGGTTTTTTGTAACCTTACTGTTCATCATTAAGTACAGGTTCGATTTTAAGTTTTTACTCCACATATAGCAGCATATACTGTGTCTGATATG
This sequence comes from Coracopsis vasa, assembly GCA_026283785.1. Lineage (NCBI taxonomy): Eukaryota > Metazoa > Chordata > Aves > Psittaciformes > Psittacidae > Coracopsis > Coracopsis vasa. The sequence continues at coordinate 6,216 of JANHGB010033358.1, forward strand.
TGGAAACAAAGCCCAAATATTTAATCTTTACAGAGCTAAAATACTGACTTTTGAACAATGGACTAGTGAACCTTTAGCTCCTCTTCAGCCAGAGTCTCATCCTACTGAAAACAAAGTGGATCTTGCCGTAATTTTCAGTAGATTAAGGCCCATTCAGCTTTGAGATGAGTGCTTATTGGCCTGCTTATAGTAAGTATTTTAGGTTTTAAATCAATAACCTTTGGTGGGAAATAGAAATTTTTTTCCCAGTTACTTTTTTTCAATCTTTTTCACTATAAGTCTTGTGTAATCTAACAAGACTGTGAATTGCTTATGAACTGATTATTTGACTATTTCCTCTTCAGTTTTCATGATGTTACAGCCATTAAAGTTTCTTTCTTATAACGTTATTTTTCTTAAAATAACTTTCTTCTTTAATAAGATGGCCCTTCTGCTTTTTATTCCTGACAATTTTTCACACTAAAATGCATTTAACCTGTCATATCTGAAAAAATGCAACGTGAACACGGACTTCTAACTCACAACGATGAACACATTTTCAGTTGCTCAGTTTGCCTGCTGACACTGTGAATGTGTTTGAACAGTGGTATAGGCTAAGATGCTATAGCAATAGCAGAGTGCAGCATATTGGGTTCTGAGACAATAGGGATCTTCTGCAAATACTGGAGGATATTGATGTTTTCATTTTTTACAGGACACTGTCAGCAACATTAAAGTGTTTTTTACCCACATATTACACAGCAAAAGTTGTTACGGCAGAGGATATATGAAGGGAAAGATTAGGATCATTTCTCATTCATACACCTTCAGACTCATAAGAGGCAAGTGCAGAATTTTTATGGCAAGTTTCAGTTGTCAGAATGGTAGACATGCCTAGACAGCTTTGCAGTATGATGTGCAATGCCTCCTATGAAACCAAAGGTGTTATTTATTTTTGCTTTTACGTAGCGTTTTTAAGAGGACAAAATGCTAGCCTCTCTTAAGTAAAATGCAGTTGGACTAGAATTATCACCACTATTGCTTTGTAACAGCTTAAATATTATTTAGAATGTGAACAGATAGAAAATGATGAAAAATCAGCATGATTTTTCATGTGCTTTACATATTTGTCCCAAAATGAAATTATTGGACTAATTTCCAGAAATGCTAAAGCATTTTAAAAGATCAGCATTTTCTCTTTAACATAATACATATAAGTCCAACATTATCATTACAGTCTTTGCCATGCCTGTTGTCACTTACCCAAAAGTGTATTTTCAATGTTACAAAATTACCTTTCCTACAGAGCATAAGCAGGAAAAGATTTCACTCATCAATTAAGTGTGCTATCACCAATACTGTCCTTCCAGTCAGTGAAGAACTGGCAAGAGACAAGAAGTAGCATCCTCAATTAAAGGATGAGGGTAATGGAATGCATGACTTCAACACATGGAACAAGGGAATTAAATTATGGGCAGATATATTGTAACTGCATCAGTGACTTTATTGGTAGAGCTCCATGACAGCTCTTCAGTTTCACTGCTGTGCTCTCCAGCAGGATTTATGAAATACCTGGTATTTGGAAAGATGATAGACTGGAATCCAAATAAAGCTATCATCCAGCCTGCCTCTGATAATAGAGCTATTGCTTTTCCTTTATTCAAACAAAGAAATCATCTGGGGTTTTTTGCTATTTAGCATGCAGATATCAAGACATATGGAAAGTCTGTGCGCTTGTAATGAAGGAGAAATATAAAAGAGCTGACTGCATCTCTCATTTTATGCAATGATACAGTACAGAGGATGTTTGGTTAGGATTGTTTGAAATGGTATTTAAAGTTAGACAAGGTAGTGAACAGAAGAAAAGAAGAACAAATATTTGCCAATAGAAGATTTGATGCTTGAGTAAGTTGTTAGTAGTTTGATAGACAGTCTCATTACTCCTTATGTGTGACTCCATATGCACCCTGAATCCTTCTGAAAGCAACATCAAAGAGGAAAGGATTCAAAGAATTTCATCATACACACTACAGGTTGGGCAACACAAAGTCATACTTAATATCTTTAAGGGTCAAAGACTTGAAATTTTTAGAGATTCAGGACTGCCAGAGACTAATACCAATACTTTTTTTTTTTTTTGTGAAAGATCAAATGTCTCCGGGACTGACCCACTTAAAAGTTGCCTGACATCAGTCTTTTGAACTTATGAACTCTCACTACATGTGGGGACTTTGCAGGCATTCCCCCTTTTTCTTAAAGCTCCTGGCATGAGACTCACTGATGTCCAGCTGAACATCATTTATTCTCCTTCAGTTCTAATTTTCAATTATAGTTTCAATATTGTCATATGTGACTAAAGTTTACATAGGTGGTTTATAACATTACTGTCAGATATTACTAGGCCATAGTGTTCTTTATATTCACTGCAAATAATTAGACTTGCTCACAGATGTTGTCTCCACCCGCTCTTTTTTTTAATATCTAATCTGTTCCAGTCCATCTTCCAACTTTACTTAGCCTGTGAGAGGGAATAATCATGTCCTGTAAATAAAATCAGTCAGTTATTGCTGTCTTTGTCAAGAGATGCAGTTCTGATACAACTGTTTTTTGAAACATGTGAACATGTTCTGAAACAGTGTGCACATGCCATTTCCTTGTCCCAAAATGAAGAATACAGAAGAACAGAAAATACTCTTTCAACTTCTATTTCTTTTCTTTACAGTTCCCCTTTCCTCTATTAACTTTATGATGATATATCACTGTGCATCTTTTTCAGCAATTTTCATTCCTCCATACATAAGCTTCTGCCTGCATTTGTTGCTTCTCCTAACACAGCTTGAGATGTCATTTCAACCTCTTACTGCAATAATGATTTATTAAAGGCCATGTTTTTCTTATGTCAAAATTGTTTTTCAAATTCGCTTGTAAAAGCAGAAAAAACCCTGTATATTTTCTAGTGACTCACAGTATCACACGACTCACTAAGGAGATGGTCAAGGTTTACCAGCCTAAGTACATAAGGAAATTTTCAAAGTTTTATATATATATATTTTTGACAGCAGAAGTAGACATCCCATATCCATTTACAGTCAAATGCATCTATCTAATCAGTTAATACATGTTAGTATATGCAACACAGTGGAGGAGAAAATGAAAAAGTAGATAACTTTAGACTTCCATCTGAAAAGAAAATACTATTCAAAACAATATGGGACTGTAGGAATAATGATATCATGACAGCCACTTTTAAATATGAATTTGAAATATCACACAGTGTGAGAAGCCAAATCAAGGAAGACAGCAAGACACGCTTTTCCAAATCACAGTCAGAACAGTCATATGCAAATTCAAAAATCATTCAAAATTACTGTGTGAAAAAAGCTTTTACTAGATAAACAGAAATATCCAGGTGAACTCTTCCAGAACTACAAGTAAATATTACAAAAAGCCATCCAAACAATTTTAAATAATTTTCTGAAATACTTACATAAAATATTTCCCCTCTTTCACAGGTTATGGAAGTAAGCAACAGGACAGGATCTGAGCAAATGGTCTCTCTAAGAACTGCTGCATGAACACTTCACACGTAGCTACTCACATGTATTTTTCTCTTAACGTTATCTTATTCCCAGCACAAGGACCAGCATTCCAATCTCCAATAACTTATATATGCTATATTCCATTTTCAAAATTGCATTAAGGAGTCAAACTGTTTAATATAACAGAAAGTCAATATAACTTGACTATCCTAAATTCCATTAAAAACACGAGCTGCAATCAACTACTCTACATAGCTTTGTAGAACAGACTTCAGGGGATAGCCAGATCTTCACAGCTGACACCCTAGCCGATACTGAATCACCACCTACGCATGTGCTTTAAAAGTCAGACAGTAATAAACACAGCATTTTTCGGTCTTTATTCGGGTAATGGTCTACAAAGGCTACACATCTAAATATACACTTCTCCATGTTATGTATGCAAAGAGAACCAAACCCTGGAGCACACAGATACAGGGGGAAAGCATCTGGTTTGCAGTTCATCCAGATCAGCCATGTAATAGCAGACTATGGAAGAGACTTACATTATCACAGACCTTGTCCACCACTTGCTTATTCATGGCATATGAATGTTTTCACCTTGTAGGTTCGTTTGTGCTTGTGCTTCATGGACAAAAATGCTACGGTGATGTAGGAACACTTTGCTTACGTACCAACAAGGTGCCCACTCCAGGACTGTGCAAACATACACAGAGACACATGTGCTCCCCTCGGGAAGGTAGCTCTTCCCTTTGATTTGGGGAATTAAGCCCTATTTCGTTAGTCCTTAGTTCAGCAAATTCCAGGTTTTTCCAAGTATGCTTTTACCTAGGACAGTGTAAAACAATCCCCAAAGCTAGCTCAATACCAATCCAGCAGTTTCTATCTCCTCTGTGTCTCAAGACTGTCACTGTCAGAGCTGTGTTCCATGCAACATTAGAAAACCATCATTTTAAAAAAGCCAGTAGCTAAGACTGCTCATGAAAAATGTCACTATTGTTTTGATTTGGGGGTATCCCACATTTTAGCATTTGTAAGACAGCAATCTGACTCATACTAGAACAGAATATCTTTTTCAACATTACAGCTTAAATAACAAAGTAAGTGATTGTGGATTCTGTCTGTAGCAAGGGATTATGCAAACTGAAATGAAAAGTAGTTTCTTTATCTCAAGCAACTGAGAAAAAGAAAGTATAAGTTGGAAGAATAAAATTATCTGTCGAGCACTGGAATTGATATGTACCTTACCCGACTGAAAGACTTCCAAGCTGTTTGATACTTTCTCATTCTAAATGTGCATCTCTTTCAGCTATTAAGAATGTATCTTTTCTCTGGGCTAAAATAGCACAGAAAATCCTTGAGCTTGTCAAAATTGTATGAAAACTCGCAGCACCTCGCATCTCAGAAATCAGTCCTTTCTCCATACTAATAGAGACCTTTGAATCTTAATTTTCTTTCAAAAGATTGTTTACTCCAAATAAGCATTGTGGAGAAGCAGAAGACATAGTGATGTTTCCCTTCTCTCTGGTGCTTAGTGTACAAGTGCCATGTATGTCCCCAGGATAGGGAAGTGGATTTACTGATTGCATCCTTACAATGAAAGAATGCTTCTTACTCAGGAAGGGTTTAAAGGAATGGGCAAGACTACAAAGTACATAAATTAATTTTTTTTATAGACATAGTTTTTCTTAAACATAGGCAGAAGTACATCAATATCAGAAGAACATGTTGATGAAAATAAAAATCACTTTGATTTTCCATCATATTCCAAATCTAGCCTCAAGACTCACCTAAAGGTTGCACGACTGAGAGACTCAGTGCAACTCATTTTAATCAAAGTCCTGGAACAGAGGAAAAACTCTTTCCTCTGGCCATACTGCCCATAATACACAAACGGAGGTTGAGCAGAACACCAGAGGAAAATGGTGCCACTGGGATACCAATAGATGATGTTCACTGTAATCATAAATTTTTGAAAACTCCATGGTAAAATGACGGCAGGAACAGAGTTACACGTAAAGCACTACTGAATTTGCTGGTTTGTTTGCTTTAGAAATATTTCCTAACCCCCAAAAGCAAACCCTTATTAATGAATTCTATGCAACACAGAAGAGAAAGCATTTGAAAAATGGTGGTATCTCAAAACTCAAAACAGAACAGGCATATTAAAAAGAAATAAAATCAAAGAACTTTGTATTGTCAGAGCTACAGGTCTATGTACTCCACCCGCCCATATAAAAAAAAACAAAAACAAACAAAACAAAGCAAAGCAAAACAAAAACAAACAAAAAAACCCAACATTGAGGTGCTCTTTTAAAACTCTGCAGCTGAACAAGCAGTTCTGCAGCAAGTGTCATTGGAGATTTTTTAGTGAAATATCACAATGTACTGGGAAAAGACAATAAAGCTTTTGCAGCAAATTCGTACTTGGCCTTTTTCATTTATTTTCCCTGTGCCCTAATTGAGCTTAATAATTTATTGGCATTCATACATCAGGAGTTATACCAAGTAAAATAAAGGTGCCCTGGGTTTATAGACCTTGAAGGCAGTCTCTGTTCATGGTTATTGATATCATCCAGAAATGAAACTTAATGGGAAGACTAGAGGTACAGACAAGAACTGCAAGAACTGTAAGGTATAGCCTTGCACAGTATGTATGCCTGTCTCTGAAAGAGAAAAGGAAACTGGGAATAATCTTCCCCCTTTTCATTTTCCTTTTATTCTTCTTTTCCTCTATTTCTCCCAACATATATTAATTCTTAGTGGATGAAACACAGACAGACTAGTGCTTTTTCATTCCTCTCATTACTTCTGTGGTTAACTTCAAATTCAACTGAAACTGCCCTGTGTTTCAAACGATTTTATGCCACACAGACTTGCAACATCACACTTACCTTTTTCTTATCAGTGAGTGCATTGTACTTTCCTTAACAACCCTTTTTGCTGGAAAAAATGGCACTTTTTTGTTCCAGGAAAACACACTTTACACATTCAACTCCATCGCATGACTTCCCCTAAACATACACATACCAGTAATACTTCAGTGAAATTGAGATTGATAAACCCTTATCTGAGAGAAAAATGATAGCTCAAATTATTTAATTTTTGTTATTTATGAAAACCAGCTGTAAAAGGAATGGTTAAGAAAGTGGTGTGCTTCACTGTCTGTCATTCCAGTGACTTGTTACTTCACAAATCAAATCAAACACTAAAGGCCATCTAACATCATCTTTTGCTTGTTGTCTAGTTTAACTATTTGTTTCAGTAATTTCTACTCTCTGAAAGATGATGACTTAATATTTAATCGTGGATTTCCTGACAAACAGCTATAGGAAAATTTTATGCTGATCTCAATGTTTTTAAAGATGAGTGTTTTGTTTTTAACAAAAAAGTAACCTTTCAGGAAAAGAGGTGATTTTTGTGGGAGTGATTTGGCATTTTTCATTTCAAAACTTAATTAAAAAGAAAAAGTCAAAACATTTAAAATAAGAATTGAATTGCCTGAAATTTTGACAAAAAAATTTGTTAAGGATTTTCTTTGTATCATACTGTAAATAGTTATTTTGGGATTTCTGTTTCCCTGAAGAAAACCTGAAATATTTAGTAGTAATGTAACCTAAAAATTAGTTCATTTTGTGTTTTAATTTTTGAATGCAGCAGTTGAAATAAAAAAGCTATTATTTGTATAGGCTGTGAAGGTTTATTAGCTTTAGGAGACCTTTAACTAGGTTCTTTAAGTACTGCTTGTCCTACCCTTCAATATAATACAGAAAGCTAGCCAAATAGAATTTGGATGTAAGAAAGAGACAAACAACTTTCTTTTGAAAATGTAGTTAACAAAATTTAGTATGCCAAACTGGAAACCTGCTCTCTTACTGTGATTTCTACCAGTTCTAGGGCATGACTGGCACAGTATTCAAGCAGATTAAACTGCATTTATTGCTGGAAAGCTCTACTGTTTCGGTTCTCAAGCACTGCACAGATGAAATGTGCACTATAAATAAGGATTTGTGTGATTACACTTTGAAAATTTCGAGACAAAAATCCTTCCATTTAGCACCTACAATATTCCAGTGATAAATAATTGTAGGAATAATTTCACACTAACAGCTGGTACTTCAAGACTTGCTAATTAGATATGAATGCAAGTAATTAGACTTTCAGGCATTCTGAAATTACAAAAATCCTAAATGGTGTTGAACTAACAGTTATCATTCCTGGCAGGTATAAAAACACAGCAACAAGTGCACTTGTAAGTCAATGTACAGAGACCTTAAGTATTGTGGTATAACTATGGAGTTAAGTCAAGTCTTCTACCCATACAATGTATGCAAGGCACAGGTGTAAATCCCAGCAGAAGAACCATGGAAGCTATGTCCAAAGGAGTAGAAAAGACATGCCATTTAATGATCCACTGTGATCTGCCAACATATTTTTGTGTTATCATTTCAGATACAGAATTTAATCCAGAAATGTCTATTCACATACAGTCACAACTTCTTCTTTACCCCAAAAAACCTATTATATACAGTACATCTATACATGTCTAGATACAGACATACAGACATACACTCAGCAAAGGTGAAACTGATACCATGTTTTGGTGTGTTGCCTTCCCTTATAATCTTCCTTCTGCAATGATTTACAGTTAACTGGTGAAAAGTGCTTTAGAAGAACCAAATAGCAATAATGTTGGGGTTTGTGTGAACAGATGCCCCTTTTGTATCTTCAAGTGATGATACGTATTGGTAATAATAAGTATTCTCTTGTACAGTGCAGACCCAGCCAGCAGGAAAGCTTGTAAACTGGTGCCAGATATTAAATGAAAAGTTGCTTTATGTTTCCCACAGGAAGATGTAATATGGATGGCACCATAAAATTTATAATGTAAAATTATTTAATTACGTTACTTGAAATTTTATAAAAACATCAACCTAAGAGATGTAGGTATGGCAAATGTCATCTTTCTCTTTCTTTTTTTTTTTCTTTTTTTCCTGGCAAAACTACAAGCAATAGGAAACAGTACCTTCTGCAGAAACATGAAAACAAAACAGCTGTTGATATCAATCCCTATTACTCACCAGTATTGACAGTACAAATGAACAAGAAACCTTCCAGCACAGATCTATCATGTCTGGTTTTCATACAAAACAAAAACAAAAATCTGTTGTGTAAATGTGTGACATATTGGTTGAAAATGGCAGCTGAGCTAGTATTTGGCATAGCTGAAGAGGGAAAGACAGGAGAGAAAGTTTTACTTGACTTCAAACTTCTTGTGTTTCAAGCACAAAACAGAGCTCCTTTTGATTTGTGCTTAATGGAAACTATGGTAGCTAACAGATGTTACGATGCCTGCAGAAAACAACAAATAATGATCCCCAGCCAAGAAAACTGTTATCCTCTGAAATTAAACAGGATACTGCAGTTGCTCATTTCCTACAACCTTGTATTTACTCAAATCACATCTAATAAATGGGGATAAGCCATATACTTGTAGACCACAACAAGGAAAGATGTCAGGGTCAATATAGGCCAAAATGAGGTGTCCCAAACACACTGTAACCTTATCTCATGATTAGGCATACAGAAAAATGTAGTATTTTAGATGCCAAATACAAGTAAGGAAATACATTTTCTTGGAAGAATCAATAGAAATGAAGTTAGAGAAATTTTCATGTTATTTTTCTTAGGAAAAGGAGGATCTCCAGCCAAGTTAAAAAACAAAAGAAAGAAAGAAAATAAACAGAAATTTAGGAAAGTCAGATTAAAAGGAAAATTATGTAAAAGCATATTCAGTCTTTGCTTTGACTAACTTTACTCAAATGCAAGAAAATCATTAATGGATGTTGAAATGCTAGTCCAAATAAAAAAAAAAATCTAATGCATATTATTAAATAGCATTATTACATCCTTCTTTCAGGTGGTAAAAATGATGATTGTGGTTGTGCTGACATTTGCCATCTGCTGGCTGCCGTACCACATTTACTTCATAGTTACTGGGATCTACCAACAATTAAATCGGTGGAAATACATTCAGCAAATCTATTTGGCCAGCTTTTGGCTCGCCATGAGCTCTACAATGTACAATCCCATTATCTACTGCTGTCTTAATAAGAGGTAAGAGCTGATTACGAAACAGTTGGTATGCATAACTTCAACGAGAATATAAATGGTTTAAATGGAATAAAAGACAAAAAAATTTCACTTGAATAATTTTCAGTTAGTGGGAAAGAAAACAAAGCACAAAAAAACCCTTGCCTTTAGATTTGTACTTGAGATGAATCCCAAGAACCAAATGTGCAGTTCCAGTAGTTACATTAGTCTAATTTCAGAGCAAAATTCAGTATTCAGAAACCAACCTTTCCTGTTTCCATATGCAAAATTTAAAATCTATAGCAGTTTAATATTTTTTTTGCTTGCAAACTATTAAAACAAAGAAGTAAAGACAACCATTAGTGATATACAGTGGAATCTGTATGTTCACTAACTAATGGTAGCCACAAATTTGTTTTGCAGTACTGGAAGGATATAATATAAAATGTGGTTTACTGTGTATTTTAATACTTCACCATTAGATGTCTACTGAGCTCTGAGGTCTGTAACAGGCTACTAAAACAAATACTACTTAATACTGAATTACAGTACTGTTTGATAGCAACACATTTTTCTCTGAATTTCAAAGGCATTGCTGTTGAGTTTGGTGAGGTATTTGGCTGTTTGAGACTACTGGATTGTAGAATGAATTCATGCTTTTCATTTCAGCTTGTAGGATCAGGATCTAAACAAACGTCATCCTAGGCATATTATTTTTCAGTATTACTTCTCATAACGGAGTCAGTATGAATCAGTACTGAATAAGTAACCTTAAAGATTATTAGAAATCTCTTTTGAATAAACAGCCGGTGTCAAGTTTAATTGCTGACAAGTTTTACACCAATTTTGTTGAATATTTATAAAATCCCACTAAGGATCATGCAATACCTGTGAAAAGGAGTCTAACTGAAAATGAAGTGACCAAATCCTGCCAAGCTTTTATTGACGGAAAACCACTGGAGTTTGCCTCCTTGATTAGAATAGCTTATGATGCCTAACATACATTGTCTTTTAAAATGTCAAGGTAATGCTCAATTTCATACAATCTTCTTCCCCTTTTGATGATTACAACTGTTTAAAGAAGATATAAAATTCTAGTATGCTAGAACGATACCCTAATTCAAATGGCAAATTTCCTATTAATTTCAACAGAAACCAGAATTCTCTGGATGTCCAATGTCTCCAAAATCAAAGGCGAGGAAAGATCATGCCTCATGTTTTCTCAATTACTACCATAAAACCTCTAAAATGTTGCTATTTTCTTCAAAAACTTTTTATGCAGAACCACAGAAGATCTTATTCAGAAAAAATTAATGTCTCATATGGCTTGTATTGATACTCGTACTTCAGTACAACACATGCTTTAGTACAAAACCAAACATCTGGATGAAAGAATACAATCAACAAAAATTTCATAATTTTGAGACACATTAAAGGTCATCTTGTGCAGAATGTAATGCAAGGAAGAAATACTGGTGAAAGTTTTCTTGTAATTAAGCTCAATAATGAAATCAAGAAGCCAGAATGTCTGTTTCCTATTATTGCAGCAGGAGAATAGAGTCTGCTGTTGGGAGTCAGATCAATTCATGCAGTATTGTTACCTCTGCTGGATTTAATATGAGACGGAGTTACAACACCTAACCCCAGCCTCATCTTCCAGGCTAATTGAGGTATTACCTGTGTAACTAGATGAAGAGGGCATTATTTCAAGATGAAGAAAAAACATGCCCTGAATAAGAAAGAGAAGGTGAGAGAAAGAATAATACAGTTTAAAGATGTTTAGGTTTTACAGTCTTCTTCACTAAACCCATTTCCATCAGAGGTTCTTTCAGTATTTTTTTCAAATTCCGTAATTCCATCTGAACAGAGAAACCCTAAATAGCAAGTTACCTGCTCGTTTGTCACCATGTCATAGCTCTGTGACAAACCTGAAAAAAATGAAGAGGAAGAAAGTTATTTCTGTGAGATCATTCAACTTTCACTGAAAACAATCTAAATTTTCTATCTGTAGTCATCACTGTGGTAGCTTTACCATTGCTCCAAAAAGCTTATAGGCACAGTAAACAACACGGCTGATCATTGAAACAGAAACGAGAGAAGCAAGACAAAGTGAGAAAGTCTGATAAGTTTTAGGTCTAGGTGAAAAGGTGCTCTTTTGAAGGTTACACATAAGTATACAGCAAATTGCTTACTTAATGTTTAACTTCTATTCTGGAAATGCATACACACAAAAGGTAGCAGTAGTCCTTATAGTAAATCTGTCCCTCTGAATTGAAATAACACTATCTGGATATTGCAAGCATTAACGTGCTAAAGTCTAAAAATTTCCATTTGTACATTGTTCATGTTCAGTTTTCAATTTTCTGGGATCTTCTTTGGTTATTACAAATAATTTTCCAAATATGTGATATGAACAATTAGTCATTACATCATTCCCATTTAAGCACCTCTGTTAGAAAGGGAAACACAGAAGGGATATTGGAATCAGGAAGCTGGGATGGTATTTTACAGAAAAGAATGCTGTAAAGTTTCTTGCTGAAAGAAGATGAAAATGTAGGTGCAGATTTCTTCACAGTTCAACCAAAACAATTTCTGCAAAGACAGTGCTGTAAGAGCTGGTGTTTGCTTATTTAGGCACAGCAAAGGAAGGGAAATTGAATACAAGGAAAATACCAATGTTAAAATGCAGGGAAAGCATATTGAAAATCCAAAACAGAAATGAGCTGTTACCACTAGCTTTTTTAACCTTACTGAGACTTTAATCAAGGAAACTCCCACTAAGTTCACCACTAAGAGGATTAGGCACAAGATAATTACCTAAGTCAGTGTCCTGTCAGCACAATATATATTTGCAGATGAAGGCCTGTGGCTAGCTCACAACACAGGCTTTCACCAAACATCTTTCCTCCCAGGTTCCGAGCTGGCTTCAAACAAGCTTTCCGTTGGTGCCCCTTCATTGAGATGTCCAGCTATGACGAGCTAGAGCTCAAAGCAGCTAGATTTCATCCCACCCGGCAAAGTAGCCTATATGCTGTGTCCAGAATGGAGTCCAGCATGACAGTGGTGTTCGACTCTAGTGATGGAGACAACACCCATGCCAGCCGTAAGAAAAGAGCAGCTTCAAAGGACACGAGTTTCAATGGCTGTTCACAGAAGAATTCCAAGACTGTCTCCACAGCCTCAAGTCTCATCAGTTCACTGCACACATCAGCAGATAATTATTCCTGAGCATTTCATGGTGACAGCTGCTAGAAGGGCAGCACTGGACAACACTGTCCTACTTTGGGACTAGATATTTATGCCACAGGAAAGCAAACATAATACCACTGATGAAACCTAGCTATAAATACAGTGGGATTTTTAAGCATCACTTTTCTGCTTTGGAGAGAAGGAGGAACTTGAAGACATATGTATGCATCAGTTTGAAAGCACACGCTTATACAGAGCAATGTTGGTAGCAATTATCTGAAACAAGCCAATGGCATAAAATACATTGTTTCAGCTGTATCTGACCTGTGGCATTTATGTTTCTCTTACTATAATGTAACACGCTCCTTATTAAAGCTGAAATGCATCATGGTTTCTACTATGAGTTTATTAATCCTACACAAAATTACATGATATCTGATAAAATATTTCTTTATAAGGAAGACATAATGAGCCCCAAGTTTATTCTCTTTTTTGTTTTATAATTAACCCTTATTCTCAGGCAAATAGACAAAATGGCATTCACATGAATGAAGTTCAGCTCTGTCTGCAACAGGAAAATTTTTCAAATTTATATGAAAAATATTTTTTTTAAAGCAGAAAATCTGCAAGGGGCTAAGTTAAATTCTACCCAAGTTTCTATATTAGTGAACATTAGATTCCAACAAAAGGTGTGCTTCCAGGAGGATTCATTGCTTAGATGAATATTTTGTATCTTAGTGCTAAGGTGTTTAAGTACTAAGAACTTCCTCTAATGACCCTAACAGAACCTTTATGATTGACTTTAGGAAGGTCAAAAGATTTTAAACTGAAGATTCACATATAAGAAAAATACCACTGTGGCAATGAGCTCTTCTCTGCAGAAGATACAGTAACGTATTTCACTATGAAACACCTCTATCAGGAAAAAAATATTTGGGCTGTTTTCCAAAACTTTTCATGTAAATATATCTTCTGCCTGCATCTGAAAACACATTAGGCATTATTACACAGACACTTTCTCACCCAATTCAGGGAAAACCCACTATCACTGTTGCAAAGAAAGCTGAATTTACTACAAAAGTGACCAGAGAGCAGCCTTTGTTTCAGATAAATGGCTATGTCAGTTGCATCAATCAGCTGGTTGGTTGAATGCTTGTTCTTGAACAGTTAATCAAAACTGAAGCAAAAGAGTGTCTTCCCGAGATGGCCAGACAAGCACAGAGGAGTGTATACCTGACTCAATCCAAGACAGTATCAAAGCTGAGCAACTAACAAAGAAGTTTGAAGAGAAAAAGGCTTGAACTGGGTTTAGCTTACATTCTTTCCCAGCAACTGGGAATGACCAGCATTGTGAGCATATGATATGAGACTAGTAACAAGAATCATGTTTGTATTGTGATTCATCTGTATAGTCAATTGCTATATTCTGCTAAGTGTAATTTGAATTTGTACCGTGATTTCAGTGCCTTGCTGTATCACTCGGCTGTATCAAAATCCTGTGTAAGATGAAACATCCTCAAATAAGTAAATCTAGTATTTAACATTGAACTCTCCATGTGTGAAATAACTGCAGAACCTGGTCATAGAGTATTGTACTCTGATAAAAACGTATCATGATTCCAGACTCACAGTTTTCCTATCCAAGGCCTGATCTTAAATCCTCTGAAGCAAAGAGCTCTGTTCGTTAATGGCTTTCCTTTTAAATTTAAAATCTTCACAGGTGTTTAACAACTCTGCTGAGAAGATTCACGATAGCCACACACACAAAAAAATAATGAACCTAGGCATATTAACCTGATGGTGATGTATTACAAACATGTGCTGTAAATTCCTCTGTCTGCTCATGTACAACTTTTGAGGAACATATAGTTGTTATATAAACTGTCTTTTCTAACTATGGCTGTTACAAGATCAGTGTTGATAAACGTCAATACATGGATGTATGTTTGAACAATACGGTTGTAGTGAGATTAATTTATTGTTTTTAAATGTAGAGCATGACTCTTTAAAAGCTGTATATAAAAATACAGCATCACAAATATACAAAACATGCTTGTTTTGTATATACAAAACATGGTACTTGGTTGACAAATATTGAAGAACCAATAGCGGCTTCCTCACACCTATGCCTTTAATTAGTGAAACAATTTCACTTTACTAAGCATTTTAGGATATTACCTCCTAGAGAAGTAATTTATTGATAATCTCACCATATATTGTGGTGTAGTGGTCTCAAAAACACCCTCACCATTCCTGTAGTTCTCCTTTGAAGTTACAGGGTATTCCTGTACAACAAATGAAGAAATCTGTGCTTTTAATAACAGCATTGCTTTAGCAAAACATTATGATGATACATGGAGCAAATCCATCCCTCTGTCTCACCCTCAAAAAGCATGAGGGGTTACACAGTCAAACAAGTAGCTTCTAAAATGTTTATCTGATGAAAAGACTTCATTGCTCCCTAAACTGCCATTTTGCTATGAGGTTCCCTTGATATAGGTAGGAGAGGTTTAACTTTCACATCTCCACAGAAAGGATGTTCAGTGTAAGTTTTCACTGTCATTCTCCTGACATTGGCTAAAGTTTCCAAAAAAAAAAATTAAAAAAAATAAAAGGGCTAAACATGATTACATTTAAACACAGATATTCAAAACATGGCTACATTTAAACAGAGCAGTAAAGAAGAACCTCCTATTTCAAAACATTTAATTACTAGAGACACCTTTGTCTCAAGTCTTCCATATCAAAGCATGATGTTGAGAGGAAAACTGAACTCAGAGCTTGGAGTAAGCTCAGGATGCTCATACAAGATGCATTCAGTAGATTGCAGCCTGTGGCTACTTGGCAGGAATCACTTCACAGCCTCCCTTCCAGTGCAAGTCTTATTATCAAGGTTGTGAGGCACTGGCAGAACTGCATGGCATGAGCTATTTGCGGCATTTTTATGTCTGGTAACTAAATGTGACAATTGAGGTAGGTCGTTGGCCAATACTAATATACATTTGCAAAAATAACATTCAAAAGGAGCTAGTGTAGAAAAGGAGAGCAAAACACAAGTTTTAGAAGTTGCCTTTTTTTAATCTAGATAAAAACATTCAGGTATTTTGGATGCAAATGTTTCTTCTTTAATAACAATGAATTCCTTTTCCAGCAGTAAACAAGAACCTCCTATTTCACCAATACAAATTTCAAAACTTTTCAGGCTGTTCTAAGAACCGTAGAGTTTATAAAAACACTTTTTCCCACTTGTTCCTGTTGCATTTATTTCAAGAGTTCTGAAGTTGCCCCAGCTCACGTAGAAATTTAAACCTGCTGCATAGCTTCCCGTAGTTCAAGATGAGCTTTAAATTTAGAGTCTCCATTTGTATGCGCTGTTTGTACATATTGTTACAAATAATGCAGGCGATAGTGCTTAGGATACACCACTGTTTACAAATGCTGTGCGAGTTCCTTGTATTAAATAATGCATTCAGTTCAATTTAAATCCTCCTGCTCATGAGCAGGTTCAAGTGATTCTGCGTTAGTTATTCAAAATTATTTGTGAGTGCAGTCAGAGATAATTCTTTATCAGTCCATGGGCAGTTGCTGTGGGTATTTAAATTCAGATTGTTTCAGATAGTTTAATATATCACATGGTGTACTGTTACTGGCTAATTGGATTCCCTATTCCTATCTATAAGACTGAAATGCGCATATTGGATTACAACTGGAATCACATTTCCCAAAGCAAATGGTTACATTTACAAATACCAAACCTGCCTGTTATGAGTACTCTGTAACATAGCCTCTGGAATCACTATTTCCGAGTTTCCTAGTAGCAAGTTTTCACTGTAGTATCTGTGATGCAAAGAAAAAGGGACACCAGGGCCAGCCACATGAATCATATTTCCAAAGCACACTTACTTTGAAAATTTGTGTTGCCCAGCCTGCTTCAATTTATGTTTTAGATTAAAAACCTAATAATTTAATCAATAGACATTCATCAACAGAAAGCTGCAAATCGGTTAACACTTGAAATAGCAGCTCTTCCATAACACTGCCTACAAATTCATATACAAATGAAAGTGACAACAGACCAAGTCTGTAGATCTTGTATAGTAGCAGATGTAGTCTTGTAGATGTATACTTTCTGTGCATAGTATACACACAAAGACTTCAGGCAAGCTCCTTCCTGAGCGCAAGGGAAAACTTCCTGCAGAGTATCTCCAGATTGACAGAGGTTCTGCCAGATGAGGTTCTGCCAGATGAGGTCTGACAAGCTAAGGACAGGGAAAGGTTCCAGCATCAAAGGACTCCACAGAGTATCCCAGCCAGCAGCTCTTTCCCATCTGCGATACTGAAATATACCTCCAGGATCTTAACCGAAAAATTTAAGGCAACCAGCCACACTTTGAAGATCAAAGGTACCGCTCTTCCTCGGCCCAGATCTCTACAGCAGGGAAGGAAGGAAGCTTTGTATTCAGAAGTGTGTTCTAATATGTTCACAGCATTCATTCATTTTGTTAGAAACACTTAGGCAAGGATATTAGTAATGAGCTAGGTAAGGCTACCCATCTGGAGCAGTTCTCATGGAGCTTGACTTCGACAAGGCAGAAAGGAAGTGATCTTCACTTTTCCTCCCGTACCCTGCATCCCAGCACTCTCGGGGCTACTAACCAATGATACTGCTGTTACCCAACCAGCTAATATGTATGGGGCAGCAGGACCAGTACTGGCAGAGGAAAAAGACAGCAAGCCAAACAGTTTGTCCCTGGGTCCGAAATTACTTTTCATAGCCTGTTAGGGATGTAACTTCCTTAAAACTAACAGGATGTTAGTGGGTATAGTTATATCTATTTATTGTGAACTAGTATCACATAAACCAGACTTTATTTCTCCCCACAGCAGACATTTATAAGCTCTTTTTTCCCCAGTAGATCCTGTAGTTCCTCAATAGTTTTCTCACATTAACCTAAGATTCTGGCTCCTAATCCCTTCCTTCTGGTCTGATCCTGAGGCATAACACAGGGACTGAGGGAACCAGTAGGAGGTTCCTGAGAACTGAGGTTCCTCAGTAGGAACCCTTTGAAGTAGCCTCCATTTGGCACAAAATTTAGTCCAGCTTGCTCTGTGTCAGTCTCTCACATAGTCTGATTGGAGCTCCCTGCCTTCTGGCAAAGTTGAATGGTTTCAGGAGACTGTAGATGTTCCCTCATCACAAAAGATCAGCCCTCAAAATACTCCGGTGCCACTAGTCAAACATTTTAGCCCCTTCTCACAAGCACTGATCAGGCATCACAGAAAGATGGATTAAGGTTTCACCAAAGAAACTACAGCCCATCAGTCAGAGGATGTTTTGCATTTGACTTCTCAGTCACCATGGCAGCTTATCAAGCTGCACATAAAAATGTGTAACTGGTGGCAATATCCATGGCTATAGGTTGCAGTGACATTTATAGCTGCATAACAGTGTCCAAGGAAGGGATCTAACTGCTTTACATCCCAAAGAAGAAAGAGTAGTATCTCCCACTGGGATTGCAAATTTAACAACTATTCAGGTAAATGGTTTTAAAAGACATAATTTGAAGTGTAGTTTTGCAACTTACTCATCTATTCTGCAATCTCTTGGGTTAATTGTGCTGGCACCTTCTATACCTTGTACGGTATCTAAAAAGTATCATCAAACAACTAAGGTATATGTATGTGAAGTTTGACTGTCCCTGAAAGGCTAAAAAATGATTGAGTAGAAAACCACCATAATGCATTTTGTCTTTGGAAAACAAAGTTTCTGTCACTCAGAGTAGCTAAAGATGAATTAAAATGCAACAACCCGAGATCAATGTTTGTCTCTTCCAGTAGAAAAGGTTGACAGTAACACTTTTTCAATAGCATTTAAGTAAACAAAGTTGGATGGGGCTTTGAGCAATCTGGTCTAGTGGAAGTGCCTCCCATGGCAAGGGAATTGGAATTAGATGGTCTTTAAGGTCCTTTCCAACCCAAACATCCTCTGATTCTATGATTCTATGAAACAACATAAAAAACTAATCACAGAGTACCAAGTGAAGTGATTTTTTAGCTGAACTATATCTCACCCTTGGAAAAATCTGTGGGAATAAAAAGCAGCTGAAAATAAATTAATTTCCTGAAAAAAAAAAAAACTTATTGGAACATGCTAAATATCTGACAAAATTGTCCAGCTTGAGAGTCCAGATTTAGCCAAGTTGTAAGTGAATTAGACTGATCAACAGAATTTATTAGAGTTTCAATAATACTTTTGCAAATCTGGAAAAATAATTGTCCTCGTTCTTATGAGTTGTTTTATTGGTTATCTAAACACTGACTTCACAAACCACAGAATGTTCTGAATTCTGGCACAAACTGAAGGATTATATCAGAAGCATGTTTTCATGGCCATATCATGCAAACAACTACCCACAACAAACATCAGACACTGAGCTGTTGAACTGGCTTGAAAATAACAGTGTACAATTATAAATAAATGAGGAATGTTTCCAAAAAATTGTTTTGGTTGGGTTTTGTTGATTTTTTTCTTTTTAAACCATGAACAACTGAAGAAAATAGAAAATTACTACCAAACAAATCCAACAGACTAATAAAGAGCTTCTAATATGTTCTTTTAAGGTATTTCCTTTTCAAACAGTTTAAGCACCAGTACCCTGTATTCCCAAGTAACAGGGTGGCTGATGAGGAAATTATCTTTCATTAAGTGTCTGTAGCAAGGCTGGCTGTCCTACAAGGCTAACATGATTAAGTTATGCCAGTTTCCATAGACAACAGCATGCAAAGAAGAGATGTCTTTCTAAAAGACATCTCAAAGGGCTAACTTTCCACCTGGCCAGCTCCCTCTTGCAGATGACATTATGTCACGCACTACAACACTGGGATCAACTGGAAGTCTCCTTGCTACAGATTTACAGAAGGCATAATGTCACATGTCAGCTCAGAAGGATTTAACCAATTTGCTATATAACCTATGTGTGCTCCCTTATTTGTTACTTTTTTTTTTAATATTGGTATAAGTACATTCCAAACACGATGAACATTAGCATATCAGTTACCCTGCTATTAGAGGCTATATAAAAGCTAGTGGAAATACAAAAATAAGTTACAATATATTCCGTTTCTGAGTACATGCCCATAGGCATGAATCAAAAGGTTGAGTTGTGAGTGACAATACAGTGAAAGCCAGCAAATTAAAGGGCACTTACAGCTCACAACAACAGAAGTTTTTTTAAAACTATTACATTTACATTTAACATTTACATTTTAGAACCCCTTGGCCCTGCCTGTTCCAAATGAGATGGCAAAACTCCTCACACATCCTACCCATCTCCACTTGTCCTGCCATAAAAAGATCTTTGGGCAATTTCTCCTTTTTTTCAACTCAAAAGAAACCTGACCCTGAGGCCATGAGGGAGCTGCAATACAACCTGACAGGTTTCCCAGTGTGGCTGCACCTCTGCAAGCTCTGACACAGAGCACTCTACAACTCTTCTTGATGAAGACCTAGAAACTCGAATGAGACAGGAGTAATAGGTCCTAACTCTAATCACTTTCCACTAGATAATTCCATTTGCCATGCCTGCCACAGTGACATACCAAGGAACGTGTTACATAGAAATTCTTTGAAATAGAACAAATAATCCACACATACACACACAGGTTCTGAGAAAGGAGAAAAACCTTGAACTAAATCTGTGAGTTCCACCTATGGAAAAGAACTTTGCCAATGTGGCTTGGCCTCACAGTGGTGGCTTTAGGGCCCATTCACACAGCTGAGATCCTTGCAAGAATTTGAGAGTTTGCAACAATCAGAGTACTGTCAGGACAGCCACCAAAAGATAGAACCTGGGCTAAAGTCCCCCACACCTTGAGACTCAATCTCCACCTGTGGAAAAATGCCGAGATATTAGACAAGAATATTTCACTGACTCAAGGAAAACTTTTAACAAGTACACTTTTGTATGTCTTTATGTATGTGTGTGCACATGTACAAATTGTTATAGCAACTGTAGTAAATTCTATTAACTAACTTCATAAGATCCACCTTAAAACTTCTGCTACATGATACTTACAACTCTTTTGACGAACGCTGTTGACCAAATCCGAGACTAAGACTAGATCCAGCAGCACATAGGCTCCATCAATTTAGAAAGCAATGGGGTCTATTCTGAACCTCTTGACTCAACAGGATGATTTCCTTATTCTCTATATTTCATCCGTTAAATATAAATAGTTGTCCTAGTCTGAGACTAAGATTGGATTCAGCCACACCTAGGCTACGTCAGTAGTCTAGAAAGCAAGGGTGTCCAATATGAACGTCATGACTCAACAGGATGGTCTCCCTTACCTTTTGTGCCTTCAGTCTCTGTATCAATCATCTTTAGCTCAATTTTACCTCTATTTTCTTTCATATTTTTCATCCATATAATAAGTAATAGAGTGAACCTTGCCATCTAATTCTATTAAGTTGTGCCTTTATAAATCATATTAGAACCGCTCGAGCTAATAGCTTTGATGGTTGTCCTGGGTTCAGCAGTAGCAGTCATTTTTTTCTCTTTCTTAGTAGCTGGTGCAGTGCTGTGTTTTTGACTTTCGGCCTGGGAAC
>JANHGB010033363.1:0-11134 GCA_026283785.1 Coracopsis vasa
CTCTCTCAGCCTGTCTCCATATCAGAGGTGCTCCAGCCCTGAGGATCTTCGTGGCCTCCTCTGGACTCTCTCTGACAGGTCCATGTCCCTATTGTCTTGGGGGGCCCAGAGCTGAACACAGTACTGCAGGTGGGGTCTCATGAGAGCAGAGAAATTTCATGCTCCAGAAGAAATTTCTGATCCTGTTTCTTTTACATGCTCCTATTTTTCAGCAATTTCCTCGTCTCTTGTTGAATGTTCTTCTCTTTTTTATTTTCCAGCTTCTCAGCTGTATAACTTACACACTCTGGTTACATTATACGACTTTTTAGACTTTTAATTAAATTAATGGCACCTTTCCAAAACATCAAGAATTGCAATTTTTCAACCTAAGTGGAAAGTCTGCAGGAAGATACCAATTAATTCTTTTGCTCCAGCTCTGCAAATTCCGAGTTTTATGTGAGAGCCTTTATGCAATTCTGTGACATACATTATGCAGGAAGTCACATTACTAAAAATGTTCTTTCTGGAGTTATAAATCTTCAGGTGATGGCATGGCTCAATTCAATGCAGTGCAAATTTGTTCCAGTACCTTATGGACACAGAATTTCATGCTATGAATCGGAGCAATGACCTTCACTTTAACAGCTGATGCAGTCAAAGCACCATATATCACAAACACCCGTATCAGCCTCAATAAAATAGTGTGGGCACTAAAATGAATCAGTAGCTAAACGTTTTTATTCCAGAATGTATTTGTGATAACAGAGTGCCAAACAATCCCACTAACCTATTTTTTAGCCCACAAACATCTCTATTAAGCTCACTCTGGTAGAAACAGCTTGTAGGAGGCAAATTGTCTGGATATGTGGACCCATGCTGGTCCATTTTAACACACAAAGGATCTGCTGGGCATTTATGAACCAGAAATTCTTGTAAAATCTGTTTGCTAGGGAAAAAGACCTTGATGCTGGCTCTGTCAGAAAGTCTGCACTGAACTGACTGGTTTTGGAAGATGCGTGAAGAGGCCATGTATACACATCATGGATGTGGTTGACATTTCAACTTACAGCCCAAAATATCCATCAGGGAGTACAAAGCAATTATATACCCTCAACTTGACAGAAGGGAGGGGCTGGAATTTGCTTTCCCAATCATTCAGTACTTTGTTTACAAAGGGTCTGATGTAACTCTTGTATATTGATAATAATCATATTGATTTACAGGGATGGTTTAGGCTCTGAGAGACCAGACACCTGCATGTTGTATGCACATAGTGGATTTCAGGCTCAATGTACATAGAGCTTTCAAACATGCTCTGAACGTCAAAAAATCTGAGCTCTTCACTGGGACAGAGTTTGCATGAAGTTTGCTATTAATAAGGTTGTATGTGTAATATGTTTGAACATATGATTTTAATGGCAAGATTTTATTAGCCCAAGACTAACAGATGTACCCAATCTGAGATATTCTGAAATCTTACCATGTGACAGATGTACTTATTTTTCTATATTATCATTATATCAGTTTCTGTTCTCGGTTACCCTTGTATAAAATCAACATGAGCTTCAGGCTGAGGAAAATGAGAGTAAACTCTGGTTTAACAAACAGTATTAAAACAAACAGGTTAAACAAAAAAGTATTGCAGGAAATAATCAGAATACGGCCAGCTTATCTCAATCCTTTTTGGTTTATGTTCCGCTAGTGTTTCAGACCTGACAGCCTCTGCCGATGTACCAAACCACAGTACCCTTCAGCTCTTCTTGCTTTCTTCCCAAAACTGGAGAAGGAAGTCAGTATTCTTAGTGGCTAAACTAAAAAGCCTAAAGTTAGGACATAGCACATTGCAGGCAGCAGGCTAAGAATAACAGGACAAACTCACGAGGGGAGAAATAACAATAAAACACAGGAACTCTGGCTCTCCCTCCACAACGTTACCTAATTCTAATGTCATGAAGGAGAAAGCAGTACGAACGTGTGTGCAAGAGATAACAGGCTGTCAAAGCACCGCTTCCACTCAGCGTCAGAGAATTAAAGTTTGATTATTCAGTAGAAGCCGAGCTGATCTGAGAGTCACACCAGTGTCCAGTTCACAGTGCAACTTACCTTCACAAAGAGCTCAATTTCAGGGTCCTTTCCTTCCCCATTAGCAGCAACAGAGTCTGTCATTTTTCACCCCCAAGGCTACCGGTTGATCTCCCGCTACCAAGTGGCAAAAGGAGGCTTCAACTGCACAGCGGGTGGGTTTCCCTTCCAAACAGCTCTCACAAAGCTCTTAAAACATCATTTGTAAGGATAAGGCTCGAAACCACGGCAGAAAACAAGTTTGCGGCTAATAAATGAATAATTAAAAGCATAAGAAAAGGCAGGCAGCAGAGCAGCAGAGCAGCAGTCCCTGTTAGGGCTGTGTAGTCCTTCAGAGCAACAAGTGCTGCTGTGCTCTGGTACAGTATCTCATCTGTCAGAGCTGCAGTTCTCGCTGCCTGCCCAAAATAGCCCAGAGCATAAAAAAAGAGGGTGGGGTTAACTCACAGGGGAGGAGACAAGTTCCTGGTACCTACGGCAGGATCAGGCTCTGAGCGCACAATTCTGCTCTTCCCCGTTTTCAGCGTTTCTGTTGTTCCCTCCCTCATTCTACAGCTGGGAGCACCGGTGATGGAAGAGGGAAGTTCTGCCGCAGGCTGGTTTCATTGCTTTAAACAACAGTGATGTTTTATCCTTCTTTTCTAAAGGGTGTTTGTCCTGCTTCTTGCTGTTCAAAGTCCTAATACTGCTATTGCTAAGAAAGGTAAGGGGGAAAAAAGCCTAATTTCCTCCCCCTGTGCATTAGCTGTTGCATTGGTCCAGGAGGGTGCTGAAAAGCAGAGCTCTGCCTTGGCGAAAGCCCCATGTGTGATAAAAAGCTGTACAGAACCCAAAAGTGAATACTCTTAGGTGAGAAAAGCATCCATGGTGCCACTACTCCTGAAGGAGTTCAGGAGCAGAGGAATGGGGTTACAGAGGAGAATGAAGAGCTTCAGCGCCCTGGGAAAATAAACTATTTGGGTCCCATAAGCATTTCTCAGTGCTCAGGGTGCTGGCTGTAGAGGGGGGACAGGAGTGATGATAAGCTGGGGTGGAGTATGAAAGAAAACTTTCAAGGGCCTCAGCCTGCTATTGACATACTGTTGTCATCTATACTCCCTTCCTTCACCCTGCATTCCTTGTGTGACTCAGAGGTCACCTCACAGCAACCCTAAGCCAGAGATGGCACTCTGTAGAAAGGCCTGACACAGCTTAAAGGCATGGAGGAAGGGACTGCTGGCACAGAAAGGAAGAGCAGGCCAAGGCAAAGGGGTCAGTGGGATGTCCTCATCATTGCCATCAGTGCCAGGGGGTACTCCATCCCCACTGCCCTCTGCTCCTGTTTGGGGACCACTGTAGCTCGCTCACAGGCTGTTGGCCACTCACACTGTCAGCCACGAGCAATTCTACCTTCCGCCTTCTGACAGAGAGACCTTTTGGGTACGGTTTTGACATGATCAAACAGCTGCCTTTCTTGAAAATGCTCTTAGCTGTGTGCTTTTGTGATGATCTCTAACTCCCTCCCGTGACCCCCAGGCATCTGACACAGGTCCAGAGCAGTAGCAGCCAATATCTCCATGGCTTTTTGGGTAAGCTGTACAGGATTTCCCCACAGCTGTCTCATGTGCACTCCACGAAGCACTGAAATGGTTAACAAGTAAATCTCATTATGCTGTTGCAACTGTAATTACAACATAATCAACATTATAATTAGTGTAAAAGTGTGCTTATGGTTTTTAGATCTAATTAGCACTCATTCAAATAACTGGAAGGTTAACTGCAAGAGAATTAAGTGTTATTACTCCTTTGATTTCAGATTTTTACATGTAATTTTTGGAGTAGGCACATTAATTACCAAACATTTATTGTACAATTGTTCTTAGGCCTACCGGAAAACTTCCAGGGACATGGGCTAAGTGTACTTACATGTGGCAAAAAGAATCATTGCATTGTAATGATATATTACGGTTATAAAAGTCTGCCAAAAACCAAAGTGTAGTCACCCTATCTCTAAAATGCATCCCTAAATAATGTATTAATTATCAACTATCACAGAATCACAGAATGGTTTGGGTTGGAAGGGACCTTGAAGATCAACTCTAGGATTATATGATTTTGGTTTTGCTGAAAAATTGTTTGGTTTCATTTGCACCTCATGTGACAACGTAATTTCCCTTTAATGAAGGTCTCTGGAAACAACAGGATTTGAGTCATCTTGACTGAGGTTACCTGTAGTTCCAGCCTCATTGAAAACACTCTTTTGATATAGATAAGCGCTTTGAACAGTTTAAATCACAGGAGAGTATATATGAACTCTGGAAGAGAGAATACTGCTAGCTATGAGAACAGTAAGGAGGTAATAGTGCTAATGCTAAACCAAAATGTTTAAATACAATCAGCATTCAAGATATCAGTGCTTATAAGATGTGATGCATGTGACCTATTTAGATGCCTATTTTAGAATGAAAATATGTGCCCCAGAAGTGCCTATTTTTTTTCACTGGTGATAAAGGCAGCCCAGGGTAACAAGCTTAGATAAAGACATTATTATGGTCAGACAAATCCTGCTGTAAAAAGAAATCTGGAGCTTTAGTGCCTGGTTTTTATGCATGTGTCCTCTCCCACTTCAGAAGTTGTGCATGCCTTGAGCTTCTGAAAATTAAAGTCCAGAGGTAGCAATTTTGGTAGAGACTCAATGTATCAAAACATTTAAATCCTTCCTTCCCAATTACTGTCTGGGTTTAGTGGTATATTATAATCAGTCTGCAAGACAAAGGTTATTGTGCTGAGGCTCAGCAAAGCAGAAGGGAAATTGTGCAAGACAGAGAAAGGAGCTAAGATGCCCTGAAGCCATCTCCATCCTGATCCAGATATAACCTAGTGCAGGAACAGGCCAGACCCCATCTGGTTTGAGATGCTTTTGGGCAGCGGTGTCCCTGGAAGGTCCCTTCCCCATCCACTTTCACCTTTAAGGCACAACTTGCACTCATCCTCTGCCCCAGGACTTGATATGAGGTGCTCAGAGGCTACAGAAGCTGTAGTGTGGATACCACACATCTGTTATTCCAGCTGTGCTTTAAGTATCCACAGAGAGAATAACCCAGCCCACCTCAAAAACCTTTTGATTTTCAGAAATCTCCCTACAGAACCCTAGAAGAGACCAAGAAAATGTGCCCTTGCTCATATAAATGCTGTGGGGTTTTTTAAATAAATTCTGAAAGCTGGATTTAAGACAAACATTGTAGGAGGCAGTGAGTAGGAGGAAATATAAATATATATATATGCACTACTTCAGGAGCCTATTCATGCATTTACTGCTTTGCTGTCATATAAAACTGACTTATCACTTACATCTGGGTGGAACCTTTTTGACTACAATGCTGGTTATTGCCTACACAGCTCTGTTTTGTGTTGTGAAATCATCTCTTTCTTCAGCCAAATTAAGGGGAAGATACTGATAAATAATTAGTACAGTCTCATTTTACTGCAAAGAATGGGTCACCTGGTTTGGCCTATCATTTGCTCCAAAGTCAGAAGTAGCAGAGGCTTTGAGTTACGTACAAGAACATTAGACACTGAATTATGAACTCTTCATAAGCCAAGTCATTATAGTTTGAGGGTTTTGAGATATATAAGTGAATATGAGCATGTCATCCCATTAATAAAAGAAAAGGAGAGCTTCAGAAAAGGAACCGACACATCTCCACATAAGACCTCTATTGTAGGTGAACTCTGACGCGCTATCAGCTTTCATGAGCCTGATCCAAGCTTCACTTCCAGCAAAGATTTGTTCTGAGGGGGTGAATCAGAGGCCAAGCATCCAGAATGTAATTCTATCATGGAGTTCTCCAGCAGACTGCTAAGTTACCAAGAAGGACCATGGCACAGATCTCTCTTGGTGCTGCCACCCAGCTCATTCTGTGAGCAGGGTATCACAAGTTGTATACGACACAAGTAACATTTTTCACACTGTAAATAAACCTCCATGATGGATGAAAATAAGTAAAGTCTTCGTGCAGCTGCAATAAATGGTATTTGAGGCTATGATTTTACCTGGGAATTATTTAACTGCTCAATTGCCTAGAAAAATACAACTAAGCGGCAACCAGGTACTAAACGAGCATGTTTGAACAGGTTATGAAAATATGTCTTCCAGGAACAGCCTGAATTACTGGTAATGTGCAACTGCAGTTATTGCATTGCTGGTAGCTTCAACATGCTACTTATTTCACAAGTTAACAAATGCAAGGAACTAATCCAATAAATTTAATTTCATTTTGAATTACAATGTGTCACTATCAAGTTCTTGTTTAATCTTCAGGAAAATCAAAAGGGATTTATCTCAGATATTTGGGCTCAGACTGCATGTTCCCCGCCCTAGATGAACAAGACATGCAATGATGTACAAAGTTCTTCTTCTCAGCCTCATGCCAAGGCTGGGTAAGCAGGTATTTTCCCTCAATTCCAGAGATGTACACTGCCTAAAAACATGCTGGTTTGATGGAAGAACTGTGATTCTGTTCTTTCTTATAAACTGTCCCACACTCAAAACATGCCACAAAAGACATCAAGAGATACAACAAGCATACAGACTGAATGACCCAAGGTGGGGATGGGATGGCAAAACCTAGGCCAGAAAACTTTGCAATCAATTAACTGGCAAATTCGACATAGCCCACTCCGTATCCCCAGCTATTATGAATCCATTATAGTCATGAGGTACAGCAGATCTCCTTCACCTTATTATGAACATGCAATATTTTAGCTCTAAAGGTCTCTGACTGTTTAATGGAATGATAGATGACTAGAATCAGCTCAGAGAGGATTTTTGCAAAGTAAGTTTTTCTATATAGTTATATTCTCACATGGATGCAGTAGCAAACTTTGCGGTAGCATTAATAGGCAATAACACCCTCAAGATATAACCCCACTGCTGTTCAGTGTGAAGAGGGATTTCATAATGGATCATTATCTCAGCAATCATGTTGAGACAGTCACAGCTAACCATTCATGAGGAAGTGGCACTTAAAAGGTGCAAAATCATCTCCTAATGATACATTCAGTAGAGAGGCTTCTAGAGGGCAACAGTTTATTCCTTTATTTTTTTATTTTGCTATCATTCCCAAACTGTCATTTCAGTTAAAAACAAAAGATATTTCTAAACAGGGCTGAGACCGCTCTGGAAAGAGGTACTGTAGGGGATACAATGGCAATCATTACAGATTGTCCCGAACTGTGAGCTATACGGACAGTGATGAAAGGAGGAATGTACATATCCTTAGCCCTTGCTTTTCAAAATAAAACCTCCATACTGTTAACCATGATGAAGAAAATCAACACCAAGTAAGTGTGATGTATCTGTTATTGTTGACTCACTACTGGCATACAACTACAATGACATTTTACCTACAAGTCTGCAACAGAGTAAGTAATGTATATCCCTGTCTTATAAGTGTTCTTAGTGCAAGTTCCTATTTAGATTATGATAATTTCTTTGCATGCTTCTTGTCATAAATTAAGTCTAAATTAATTAGGATTTGAAGCATGAACATGAAAACAAGGATTAAATCCCCCCAAGCAAAAGACCAGCACACAACACACTCTCAAATACCAATTTATGAATCATTTGCAGCAAGTGTTCAAAACGGCATGTACAACACATGCAGGTCTCAGGCTAGGTTTCAAATCCCCCCAGTAGGTAAGGCCCAAAGAACACACAATTGCTGCTGATTTTGCTTGATAGATTTGTGTTTTGCTCTGTTGTTTAGCAAACAATTTGGCTGAAAGCAGAAATTACTTTCTATATTCTGAGGCACATTATTTCTAAAAGACGAAGCCTTTAGCAACTCAGTTTGAAGTTACTTATGACTCAGACTAGTTCCCATGGGTTCAAACATTGGCCTCAATGACATTTAGCTGTGCCAGATGAAGCCACAAAGAACCTGTGCATGGATTATGTGTGTGGATCTGCACAGCGGTACAGAATATCCTGTGGTGTATGTATTATTTGTCTTAAGAAAGGACCTCTGGGTTTTGGCTCCCTGATAAACCCACTCTTGCTCAGTGCAAAATAGCAGGTAGCAACATCTTTACATCTCTCCATGGCAGCAAAGTTTAACCCCTGCTTATGTTATGGTCCACCTCCTCAATGGCAGTGCCGTACGCCTGGGTTAATGCAGGTGGCTGACCTGGAGCCTTACAGTGAACTGTAGAACTCTCCTATTCTCCCTAGAAAATTGCCCTCATTCATGTTTCATTTCACCTTTTGGTACTTCTGTGATAAGGTTTCCATAAAGTTTGCCAGTGAACAAGCTCACATTCCTTAGCGCATCACTTCAAGCTGTTATTAAATGAATGGTGCGTCGTTTGGTGGTTTTTTCCTTCTTTCTTCCATATAAGAGCTCAAAGTCTTGAAGCACCTGATGTTGACTTGGCGGTATCTCATTTCAGTTTTTGTTTGCTGATGGACCCTTTTCACTGCAGAGTTAATGCAGACAACCAGGATGAATCAGAGTAATGTGGTTAGTTGAGCACAGATGTGAACCCCTCTTCCGCAACTACACTCTCACATTAGTAGATTTTTCATTGGTGACCACCATGCACAGGTTACTAGGACTAGAGACCATGTCCCACATCCTTAAAGGAAAGATAGTGCTGTCAATTGTTAAAGAAGAGCTTAGATTAAGACTGAAAGTAAATCTTAGTGTGAAATTCACTCTGAACACAGTCTGAATGGTGATATGGTCTTGTTTGAGCCTCTCAGAGTTGGAAATACTGGGTGGTTTAACTAGAGAGATGCAAGATTTTTATTTTTTCCTCTTAAGTGACAGATTAAAAAAAAAATAAATCACTGTTTCCAAAAATCACAAAATTTTCACAGAACATGTAGCAGGTATCACTTTTACAAGTAAGGTATGGGCCCTCAGTTGCCTGGAAGCAACCTCATAGTCTCACTGCCCTGATCTTGGTGACAACTATGACACGGGTCTGTAGAAAATGGACTAGGTTTTCCTGGGAGACCTACATCGGTTCAAAAAGTGCTAATAGATACTATTAGCAACTTCCACTCATTCCTAGTCAAGCAGCAAGTGATGCCAGACTAAGAATATATATATAAAGATATCTCGTGATGTTGAGAGAAAGCCTAAATTCCCCTGCAGAGGATGGCACCAATAAGAGACTCTCAGGTTATCTCTTGGCTTCATATTAACTCAGAAAACTGGCTTTCAGAGAGGAAAAGCAGAGTTCAGAAGGGTGAAGTTAGGTGTGCTGTAATGACTGACTCCTCTCAGCTCTGTATCTCAATTAGATGGAAGCCAATGTGAGAGTTTCTACCATCTCTGCTTATGTTGGGTCTCCTGACCAGGAAAAAATGACTTCAGCCTACAGAACTACTAAATCATCATCTTCTTTTATCTAGTTTGACACAGGATATCTCTCAATTAAGACAGCACAAGGTAATTGAACGTTCTTATCAAAGGGGAAATGGCTAAACAGTTATAAGTAACCTTTTCAGAAAATAAAATGTATCAAATCAAACTTGAAGGCAAGTTAGCTGGGTCATGTTAATCTTGCAGGATGTTATAAACCTTGCAGTGTATTATTATAAACCAGGAAAAAACCCAACTCCAAACCAAAACTCTTAACTAAAATGAAAGGGAATCTACCCATACAAATTTCATAGTGCAAAGTTTCATAAAAACAAAGAGCCACTGGAATAAATACATGAGGAAATAGTTAAATATTGATAGGGCTGATACTGCCACCCATTTTAAAGACTTCCTAATGCTTTACCCAGTTAAACCCTGCTTTCAATTCAATATAACTTTCGCCAGAGTTTCAAAAGGGAGCTGTTCAATGTAGCTGTGTCTCTTCTTTATTCATCCAAGCACTTCAGACACCCAAATGTTTATCTTGCAATGCAATCAACCACCAAAGTCTCTGTTCCCCCAAAGCCTACAGTTTAAAACAGAAGACAGGCAGAATTTGGCTGGGAACAGAAAGGCAAGGAAGTGACCCGATTTCCCCAGAATCAACAGCAAGGCTAAGAACAGACTCCCAAACTCCTCAATGTCAGCTTAGTCAAACCATTGTCAATCAAAACCACATTTGTTTTTCCAAGTGTTCAGAATTCCTTCGTCATGGAGTATGCTCCTCGTGCAGGTAATTATGTGAGCACATTTACAACGTTCTTGCACACAAACCCACAGATATTCTGCAGGCACACTTCCAAAGACATTCCTCCAGCCCACCTGTCATGCTCCGCTCAGAAAATCTGGCCTTCAGTTTATGTCTTTTTTGTGTCTTTGAAGTAGAACTTGGTTACTTCCCGCATGAGTCACACAGCCCAGCGTGTGCCCTTACTTGAGGAGTTAATTGTTATGGGGAATGAGGCAGCAGAATGTTCTTCGGTCACATATTTGCAGGGGCTCGGAGAACACCGTCTCCTCCCTCGCCGGCAGTCAGGCGGCAATGCCAGGGCAGCGCTGCTGCTCCTTGGGCTTTTATACCAGCGCTATTTTTAGCTGTTATCAGCTGCAGGGTACAAGGCCAATCAGCGCCGGATGCCTGTAGGAAACTCTGCTCCCGTTCAAACTTCACTCGCCCTGCAACCTCACAGGGAGGAGCCAAATGACTGTGAATCTGCGGCTGTAAACTGCTGCTGTTCGTTATAGGGTCTCATTAACACACGGCAACGTGCCAGCGCACCCAAGTGCATGAATAGTTAGGACTATCATGAAGTTACTGATTCAACAGATAAGCACCACGTTTGGTGAATATAAGTAGATAGCAAGTGCCTCATAAAGTCCATTAAATTATGCAATCCTGTGGGATGATATATATATATATATGTACATATAAAACAATCTGTGTGGATTTTACAACACTGTTCTTTTTTATGTCACCTTGTAACTATGCACTATGTAACTAGAAACCACTTACTGTGGATTATTTACAAATCCATGTGCTCACCAATGAAAGGGAAGAAAGACTGGTGCCTCTTCAAAACAGGACACAACTAAATTTGTGCAACAAAGTTTTGATACTGGTCTTTTGCCCGATATATTTATTTAGTGACTTTTCACAGAAA
>JANHGB010033365.1:0-21361 GCA_026283785.1 Coracopsis vasa
TGTCAGTACATACTGCATCTCCCAAAGTCAGGATCTGCTGTCAGTACATACTGCATCTCCCGAAGTCAGGATCTGTTATCAGTACATACTGCATCTCCCAAAGTCAGGATCTGTTATCAGTACATACTGCATCTCCCGAAGTCAGGATCTGTTATCAGTACATACTGCACCCACTGAAGTCAGGATCTGTTGCCAGTACATACTGCATCCCTCTGAACATCACAAACTGTGAAATGGAGAATAGAGGGGAAACCAACTTGGACAAGTTGACCTGATTGCCCAGCTGATGTGTGTTTGCTGGACCAGCTTCATCTCCATGGAAGAGGCTGCTCTCTTCTTTTTCACATGTGATTTCTTCCTGCATTCCCCCAGCTGACCTGGGAAGGCTCCTGGCTCACTGGGGCAATCAGAAGCACTGGTGAAGGGGGTGAATCTCACAAGTAGAAAACCTGATCAGTTGTCACGGCTGTGGGAACACTGGTGCTTCACAAGTCCCTTCTGAGCAGAGCACAACAGCTCAAATGAAGCTCAAATGAATTAACAGTCCCAGCACAGGTATCGATAGTGAGACAAACAGGTCAATGTCTACTTCCACCTCCTGTATTCCTAAAACAGCGCTAGGAGGGTCTGTAAGGAACCAACTACAGCACATTCAGGGTGGTTCATTTCCTTGGTGATGAGCTCAGTTGGAAGGACTAGAGCTTTATGTTTGCAACTTCTGGTTACCTGCTTGGTTACGTCTTGCATGTGGCACACCAGGCTGAGCATCTTCTTTATGAAGAGGAGGAGTATAAACGCAGTGAGCTGGTCCCAAGGCTGCAGAAGGCTTTCCAGACCAGGTAGATTAATGGGTTTATGGAAAGCTCATTTTAGGCCCCTGATTGAAATAATTAGAGAGCTAAATTATGTTTTATTAAAAGTCCTGATGACCATATTCAAGCAAGTGCCTTATCTAGGGGCTGTGACTGCTTAAATTGGTGAACTGATGAAAACACTGTACCAGTTTTGTTAACATTTTTAACACAGTTAGATCTGTTCTGTCTGATCTGTCCTGCTCTGCAGAAATCAGGCTTGCTTCAGTTCAGAGAAACAGAGGGTTCTTATTTATGCCAACTTTGACTGTGCCACGAGTCTGCATTTTAAATACGGGATAGCTGAGCCATCAACTCTCGATTCACCCACACATACACAGACATGTTTAGTGAACACCACCTGGAGTTAAACAACTGTTTGTCACACACGGCTTCGAACGGGTCCTGTAACAGTGCTTGATGCAAGGGTCAGAAGTGTACCCAGTACCCTGTCACTGGGTACCACTGACAAGTCCTCGCTCAATCTCCCCTGCTCCCTGCACCAGGTATTTAGACACCTTTAGCCACCTCTCCTGCAGGCTGAGCCATCCCAGCTCCCCGCCTCTCCTCCCACCACAGCCTCTCCAGGGTGAACCTCAGACTCCCCCTGTGAATCTCATTTCAACATGGGTTTTCCTGCAGGGCTGGGTGATTCATGGCCCATCCCTTTCCTCCCACAAAGCCTGTGCTTCCCCAGGGCAGCAGCATGGGCTTGCACCACTTCTGTTTCTGCAAAGCTGACGGTCACTGACTGGGGACACTGACCTTGCACTGCTCTGAATTTCAACCCAGTTCCACCCACTGCGTGCTTGTGGGGAAGGGAAATGAGGCTGCTCCATGAACAGGGTTTTCATTGTTATTATTCAGCTCCTTTGGGCTCAAAAGGACCTTTTTCCTGACTCTGTTTCCACGCCATGCTGCAGCGAGGTAGGTTCTGGCGGGCAGGTGGCACAGAGAACACTGGTTTCAGCTCCTGTTTGATCTCACTGCTGTAATAAAACTTCTCTCAGCAGCCACAGTTCAATAACCTCCAAAGTTCCCTGCATGGTTCAGTAGGAATGTGTGTATTTGAGGCAGGGATGAGGTGAGGGCTGCGGGGCACGGCTCTGCATGTGGATCATTCAGCACTGCTCAGATTGTCAAGGTTAAGGAAGAAAAGTACATTGAGAACATGCATCCAGATCCCAACAGCTTTTCAGTTCCCCAAAGAATTGCTCCCTGACTATAGCTGGAGTTCAGAACATCTCCAGAGTGGTGGGAAAACGCTGAACAAGACCGAGGAGCTGGAAAGTTCCATAGCTCCTGGTAAAACACTCTCGATGCAACTTCATTTTTGGCTGAAGTGAAAGGCATCAGTTGTTTACTCTTAGTCTCGAGAATTAAGTGAAAACTGGCCAGCTGGGCTAGCTCCGAGGTACCAGCCTCAGTGCAGAGCTACTGAATAGATAAACACAAACTTCCTGTTTCTTTTTGTTCTTTAAAGTAACAGCTTCCCACACCAAGATGCCTTTTGGGGCTGCTCTCAATTTGCCCAGGACTGGTTAATTCCTAAAAGGACAGAAACATCAGAAGTAAGGAGTGGGTGCAAAGCAGGAAAGCAATCGGGAGCTCAGCAGCACAGCTTTACTGGAAGTAGGGGAGCTGTTTTGGAAGGTACAGCTAGGTTTTGATGACCAAGTTCTCACCTGGTGAAGGCTTCCTATGGAGACGGAGGTTTGAGGTGACATTTCTAACCAAAGAGGAGACCAAACTCAAACAACAGCCCTCTGGGGGAGCTCTGCAGTGGGAGACCTACTCTGGAACAGGAAGGGGAGCTTTCATGGCCCACAGTCTACCCTACAGCAGCCTGGAGTCCCAGCAGGCCTTCCCTCTGCTCCAGTAGATACATCCACAAGTAAAACAGCTCAAGAAAGGAGAGATTAAGATGAAATTCTTCTTCCCTATACAGACAGCAGATGGTGGACAGTGTGCTAGCTTAGGCAATGGGATGTCTCAATCAGATCTTCCTGATTCAGAGCCTCAAAGTGTTCCAAAGTAGCTATGCTGGTGCAATGCCTTAGTGTGCACCCACTTCTGTAGACCTTGCCCATTTCCTGTACCCTAGGAGCTTGCAGCAGAGAGGGGGGACATCCAGCTAAATACCTCCTTGATTCAGCACTTCCTAAACCCCCAGAAATAATCCAGTTTTACTTAATTTTGTATAAGGCAGGAGAGGTTCATGCAAGTGGGAGCAAAGACAGAGGAATGCTTCCTAGAAGGTAATGCAGTAGTGGCACAGTTGTTCCACTGGACAAACTGCTTCACTTGACTTACATGACCACTTCTCTCCCCCTCTTTTAAGACTCTAAAAGCTGAAAGTTGATTTTGTCCTGTTGGATTGCACAATTCTCCAGAATGCTGTGATACACCGTGCTAACGGAGTGTAGGAATATGTTACATCACACTGAGTAACAGGAGATGTTGAAAATCATTATTTAGGTGGATCTCTTGTAAAATGGAAACGATAATCTATAGCTTACTGAGAAATGAACTGAAGGTTTAATTCATTCCCCTTGTACTGCAAGACTGGGAAGATTTCCTGATGCTTTCCCCTTCCCTATGTGCCAGGAAAGACCACTGACAAACTCTTGCTCATCTCATAGGGGAAGCAGAGAGCGTGGGTGCAGCAGAATGGTGCATTTAGTGCCTTTTTCAGGACTGACAGGAAACAATTCTAAGCTTTCTAAGACCGGGAGTAGCAAGACACATGGGTTTTAATGAACTAATGTACCAGCGGAGCAGGGCTGGTTCCAGTGGCTGTGTATGACCTGCTCAACAACCGCCTCTGTGCATGGGAAAGTCAGGGCTGTTTCAGGCTGCCTCACTCACAGCGGTCTGAGGCTGGACCCACAGTGCTTGCAGGAGGAGAGGAGCTCTCTTACAGAGAAGACCTGGAAGTGGATGAACTAAAGAGGAATAGAAACAAAAATAAACTCTGATCGTAGTTTTGCGTGAAACAGAAGTATCCTCTACTTTCAAGATTCTGCTTCTCCTTATTTCACTTCCAGTTTTTCTTGTGTAGCTAGTACTTTCCAAGAGGAGACTGAAGCAACATCTGATTTCCCTATTGACACATTGACCTACGAGAATCTGGAAGGCACCATGGCAAAGCACTTTTGTGCCTTAGGAAAAGCAGGCGCAAATGCTCACACCAGGCCTCTCTGTTGGCTCCAGGAAGAAGCCACCTTGCTTCATGGATTTAGCTGTTGTCTAAAGTCACCGCATGGAGCAAAGGGGTGCCGCCACCTCAGACCTGTGCCATACAGCCACGTCAAGCTCTGATTTAAAACTAGTGAGGGATTTTGCTTCCTCCTGTCCCATTTCTCACTATTCCCATCACAGAGGTCATTCCAGAAGTTTGTTATATCTGAATTTCCTGAATGGATTCCCAGCTTTTTGTCACACTTTTTATTGTTATGTGCCTCTGGCTGCTGGCCCCTTTCTCCTTTTCCTAGAGCAGAAGCAGTAGGAGCATGCCATGTCCTGAAGGTGGTCAGGCACATCCTGAGGCCCCCACCTGCAGGAACTTCAGGCCAAGGCTGAAGTTAGTGAAAACTAGTGGAAATGGGCAAATAAAAGCATGATCTCAACCTGGAAGAATATGTGCAATTCAAGGGAAGGTGCCTTGTTTTCCCTGGCTGCTTTACAATACAAGGCACCTGGAATAAAACAATAAATGACAGGTGATGCTCTTCTATTCAGTATGAAAAAGGTGTTCTTGTGATAAAGGCAGCATGAGGTTTCCATTTCCTGACCTTGCTTATGACCTTTGTGGAAGGTTCCTGAATTGAGACATTATGAAAGACAGGCAGATGGGCAGTGAAAAGGAGGTGATACTGTGGCATGTCTACAAAGCTCTGCTTCTGCCTTCCAAAAGGTAAAGCTTCTTCCACGTAATGTTTGGAAGAAGCTGAAAGTTCAAAGATCACTGTCACATCCTTCAGTCCTCTGGCTAGAGCTTGGATTTTGTGATATGTAAAAACACTGCTCTGCAAAGAAAAACAGAACATTTGCACTCTTTACAAAGAGACCAAAAATGACACTACAGCTTTTCTTTCCTAGCAAGCATTGTGCATTCTAAGAACGTCATTTAACCAAATTATTAGAAGGGAAGCTAAACTGGAGGTAATAAGCACAAGCAGAGTCCTTTTATTAGACTGGAATCGAGACTTTCCAAGTCTGTTCCCTGTGTGCCATTAGTCTGCCAGCCAACAAACCACCTGCAGAAGTTAAGGCGGCTTTGTGCAGCAATCCCTTCGTAGCTACATGCAAATCATGGGGTGATCAAAACTGAAGAGAGCCAAACATCATGCTGTGACTATAAGAGTACCTGATACACAACACAATGAGAAGTCCAGGATGCTAATGAGGAGGGGTGAAGGCTCAGGAAGCTGAGGAGCAAATTCATCTTGTCAGCAGAACTCTGAACCAACCATTTCCTTCTTAGAGAAATCCTGAAATATCATAGAGGTCAAAACACCACTGGGAAGCTGCTGGGTTTGCTCAATGCCACCAGTTCTGCAACGCTACCCTGGAGTTTGTGAAATCTCAATTGCAGTTTGTTTCTGAATATCCCAGCTGCTGGAGAACTGAAGCCTGATGAGAATCTCTGCTTTCAGTTGAAGTTCTCTAGCCTGCCTCGTTACAGGGGGAAGCACAAGGCAGCAATCTAGCAGGTCAGCCATCGGGATGCTACACATGCAAATGATTATTGAAGGTTCCATGCAAGGTTCACATCTGTGCTGTGCCTGGCAGTAAGTCCTGCTGACTCCCAATGAAAAGTACTGCATCACAGTGAAACTGCAAACTAAGCCCCATGCTGAAAATGCCCAAGGCAACTCCCAAAATTATCACAAGAAGTCCCAAGCCATCTACATCCTTAGCAACCATCTACGTTTCTAGTGTGCAAAGAGTGAATTTACAGCCAGTCTCAGCCCACCTGCCCATCCCTGCTATTTTCTGCTTATGTGGAAAAATCACTCTTGTATAAATTCTGTTGTCAGTTCAGTGCTGGGAAGCAGGAGCAGTCACAGCATTCCTGTACATCCCAACCCATTCTAGCCAGTAAGAGAAAGGAGCTCTCACATGGTACAGATGAATGCAACATGGACATATACTTCTGAAGTCATTAACCACTTTGTTATCACATCAAAAGGACTCATCTCACACCAAGCATAGGAGACTGTTTTGGTTAGAGGTTTCTGCTGCAACACTGCAGATACACAAATCAGTGGCTGCTACCCCATTTGATTTGCTGTTTATTTCAGGATAGTCTGAGTGTGGCAGAAAAAGAGCCATAAACTCCCTAAATATATTCATGGAGATACTGGGAAAATTTAAAGTATCCTGGGAGAAAACCCCAAAACACCATAAAGTGACTCAATTACAGTGAAAACCCAGGACATGCTAGCAAACATCCAGCCCACTCAAATGTACTTTGAGATTATAAATCATGTTTGACTGTTGGCTATTAGATCTGTTTGCTGCTCACCAGTAAATACTAAGCCCTTGACAGAGCTCTTGACAAGGAGACTAGCAGATCAAGAGATCAGCATCTAGAAGTACTGTTTTTAAGCAGTGCCAGTACACAGTGGTATAGTGCAGTGACACAGTTCATTGATATAACCTAGTGAGTAGAACTTACTTTCAATCCAGGACTGAGGTATCATGAGTGATGCAATTGTGGATAGAAAGGATTTCTTTCTGACAGCTGAAAAAGGTGTTGGCAGAATGATGCTTGTTCAAAACTCACT
Organism: Coracopsis vasa; assembly: GCA_026283785.1. Lineage (NCBI taxonomy): Eukaryota > Metazoa > Chordata > Aves > Psittaciformes > Psittacidae > Coracopsis > Coracopsis vasa. The sequence goes on from JANHGB010033365.1 coordinate 6,644, forward strand.
GTCCCTGCTCTCTCTAAACCTTCTCCTCACACCAGTACTTTGTTAATGTTTGAGCCGGAAAAAAGGAATTTGAAGCTTTTGTTTTACTAAAGTTGTCAGGAGTTTCCCGTAACTACACAGATGAGCTGTGTGCAAAGAAAGTTTGATTTTCCAGAAATTACAAAGATATCCCGAACGGATTTGGTTTCATTTTGGTTTTGTTTCTTTTTCTCTTGAAGATCTCTATGAAGACTTTATTTAGGTGAGTTCACAACATTCATCATTTTCAGTCCAGACCCCATTGTGATAATACTGCTGATAAAAGCCTTGGGCAAATACCATTAAGAACAACGACAAGGAATGCTCTTTCAGAGCTCAATATTTTCAGACTTGAGAGAATGCTTTTGGAATACTTTTGAATATCTGCAGATAACACATTTCAACTAATTCCTGAATGAAGGCTCATCAGGCTCATACGGTAGCTGTGATGTAACTGCTGGTGCTCGTACCACTACCGCTTGCAGTCAGGCCCACCTTAGATGTGCAAACCAGTCAACATGAAGATTTTGATACTATCTGTACCATCATGGGAGCTCAGCACCATCCTGCCAGACATCAAACAACGCACCCAGTGTCTGCTGCATAGTTATTTCTTTCCCAGCCCTATTTCTCCATCAGGGTGGTGATACTGCCATGCTGTATCCTGGGGTTACTCTCCCTGTGTACCACTGAGGACCTAGTTCTTTGCAAAGAGCAAGGGAGCAGGCTTTGCTGCTGGAGGTGCTCAGAAAGAGAACCTATTTTGCTGACTGAAGCTCCCCTGAGCAATGCAGAAGCTGAGGTGGAGCTGCAGTGGCACTTACCGAACAGGACCTACAGCTTTAGGCACAAAGCACTTCCCTGGGGGAGATGCTAAGCTGCTGACAAGCCAGCTTATCCTGCAGGAGCAGGCAGAGGTACGAATTGTGGTATGGAAACGACCTCTACAAAAGGGTTCTGGGTCCCAGGATGGTGTCAGAAATGCTCCAAGAAAACCAGCCACAACAGAAGAGCTCACAGTTCCTACAGCATAACCATGACTTGAGGAATTCGTGTCACTTTCTGAACACTAGCAGTTGGACACGTAAGGATGTACAGTTTAGCACATACTCCACACACAAGCCTGGGTATTTTCCCTCAGTTCAGTCCACTGTAATAGCTATTTAGCAAAACTGTGCCTCAGCAACCAGTAAAGCATTTTAGTCTTTCCTACTTGGTATTACTGCAGCAGTACCCTCATGACTTCAAACCATAGATGCTTGCTCTTCGGAAAGCCTTGCAGTGCCCTCTGAGCACCTGCAGCACAAGGCTCAGAGAAGTGATATGCTGTAAGGCTGATTCTCAGCTAAAGACATGAGGCTTGGCATAAGGTTACTCAGCTTTGTGCCACCAGGAGGTAAGAAGAAACTGTCACCTCCCAGCTATCTGCATACTGAGCTTTCTACCCTCCGGGCAGGGAACTGACACCATCGGCCTTCCCGTTTGCAGCCTTGGGAACCAGACTCCTCAGAGCCTCTCCATCATGGCTGCAGTGAATGATCTCTCCCACAATTAACTTCTGGTGTTTACCTGCGCGATTGCCTATGGAGAAACTTCTGCCAGATGGGATGACACAGTCCCAAGGCACCTATCTCTGTAGAAGATTGCTACTGTGAGGGAGCAGCAGTGTTAAGCCCCAGAGGAAGAAACAAATGGAAAGAAGAAAGCGTATCCCAGTGTGCTTACTGTCAACACCTCTGCTTGCAGTCCTCCATGCCTCCTTTCAAGTGTTCAAGGAAAAGCTATTCTGGTTAAACTGAAGCATAACATTTGTGGGTTTCAGTCATATACTCCCTTTCACATTCCTTTCATCTCTGGAGGAACAGTGTTGCTCATTGCACTTGAGGGAAGCAACCTTTGTAAATGAGAAGAGGAGAAGAGATGCTGCCTCTGCATTAGCTGTGATTTTCCCCATGGAAGAATCTCAGGACAATACAAATCTGCCTGTAACACTGAAATCCCTTTGTCAAGCGCTTGCTTACAAGTGATTATAGGTCTGGTGGACAATGCAGATGAACTAAGCTTTTTTATTCAAATAACAATGAGTAAATCCTCTTACACAACCGCACATGCTTTGACTAAGCGGAATCACTTTCTTGGCAATGAAACGAATGAGTGGTGGTGATTCAAATCACCTCCTTCCAAGCAACTACCTTGTTTTTGCTGTAAGCAAACGATGTTTACACATTTAATGAATATATTTATTACCTAACTAAAGCATTTCTTTAATTTCTAATAAAAAACCCAGTTCTTTTACTACTCATTAGTTCCAATCACCATGAAGTCCCAGCTGAGAGGTGTCCAGTACCACAGTTTTAACAGCCTAATGGTAAATGGTAAATGGAAAATAGAATAAAGGCAAGACAGCTTAGCAAGGGTAGACAGTTGTTCAACATGGCACAATCTTGCTGTCTTGATTGTCCTGACAAAGAAAATACATGCCTGTTATGGTGCTATACAGGAAATCCTTAAGAAACTAGAGAAGAAAACCAAAACAGGACTGAACAGACGCAGCAGAACAGACACTATTCTGGATGAGACGCTGGTGGCTTGTGCTGAAATGGAAATGCCTGAGCTGGAGGAAGGGATCTTGAGAGGTGGTCTCAGGGTTAATTTCATTCAATATATTCATTGGAGATACTGGCATAAGACATAAAGAATGGGCTGGAAATAGCTGTTGTTGAAACAAACAGGTAGGATGAAATGTTGTACAGGAGGTTGCTGATAACCTTCAAGCCTGGGGTAACAGAAAGCAGATAAAATTCAAGTTTCAAAGTGCAAAGTGAGAGTAAGAATCAGTAGCAAAAAGGTCCAATACCTTCTGGGACCTCAGCAAGTAAAATTGCAGGAGAGAAGAAAATTGAGGTACATCAATAGCTCATAGCTCAGTTAGGCATGATTTGATAGTGGAAGAACACAAATACAATCCTCTGATGGACCAGAAGTGTTTTTCAGGCAGCGGACATTAATGCCATGGTACGAAGCATCAGTTAGCTTTCTCTGGCATAGAGTATCATCCTTGTCCAGCAGGGACTTACTCAGCCTTGAACAGGTACTATAAGAACACAAAGGAACCGATGGAATGAAGAACCAGTATCTCAGGAGGTTTGTTTGGATTCAAGGAGAGGTTGAGAGAGGATGTAGATGTACAACACATGGAAAAAGAACAAAAAAAGCTGTTGGAGTAAAAGGGAAATATTTGTGTAAGTAAACTGAGGACTCAGTGATTTATGGCTGCATTGCGGTTGGGAATTAAGCAGCAATGTTGCAGGGTGAGTGACCATAGCAGCTTAAACTTATCTAACCCTGGGGCTGTCAACTGTCTGTGTTTCCTTTCTCTCCTTGCTGTAGCCTGCGAGGTGCCAGTTGCACATGCTAGTTAGACCACAGGCAGATCTGCTGCTTGGGAGGCTGAGGCAGTCCTGGTTTAGGGTGCAGATGCTGTGGTTTCTGAGATAGGGCTTACATATTCTTCAGGAACACACGGTGAGGACAATAAAGCAAATTTGAGATGGATTCCCCCAAAATGAAGAAAGAGTAAATGAGTACAAAGTCCTTTTTAGACCCGTCTAGAGACAAATCCCTTTACAAGGATCAGCCACAGGAACAAAACCCAGATGAATCTAACAAGCAGGAATTGATGTCTCCATAAGAGGAGATTTCAGCTCTTCTTTAGATGAGGCTGCAGTGGCTCCATTTTTAACAAGTTCAATTCTTACTCATGTTAGCAGGCAGCAGGCAAAGCAAAACGCTTGAGTAAGGCACTGCCTGTTTGCAGTTGGCATACATATGTGCACACAAGGGCACAGAATGAACAGTGAGAACACTACTCCCATCCCCTGCTTGGTAGAAAGCCTGCGATCTAGGAATGAGCAAGTGCTATTACAGATTTCACATTCAAACAAGTATCTTTCTGTGTACATTAAAGAGCTAAAATATTCCTATAGCTATAATAAGTAAAATACGGCTCTTGCATTTCTAAATTCATTGAAGTAAGGAAGTAGGAAGGCAAAACGATGGAGCAGAGAATCTATCATGGGCAGTGGGGAGCAGCAGCAACCTGTTCCCTTTGCATTAGTACCAGTAAAAATGCCCGTGCACATCCTGGAGGCAAGCCTGTTTGCAGAGCTCTAAGAAGACTGCACTGCTGTGCTACCCAGGGCAGCATAGCTTACAAAGGATGCTTTAACTCAGATGTGCTGCAAGTGAGTTTTAGCATTTACTACACAAAGAGAGATGTTGAACAGAAATGGCAGAGTAACTTTACAGTGTGCTCATACTCTCGGTTGTTGCTCGTGGCAGTGTGCCTGACTGCTGGGGTCATACAAGCCCATATGATATTTCACTTACCTCTGGGAAGCATTTCTGGGACAAGGAAGCTGTGTGCACAGCTATGGGATGTAGTGAATTGCATCTGGAAATACACCATCCAAATGTTTCAGCTGTGAGATGGCTGTGGAGAATGTGATCAGAGTGGTTTCTGCCAGGTAGAGGAAGCAATCTGTGAGGGTGTTTTACAGCAGCAATGCTTTCTGCCATTGGGATGTCCTTAAAGAAAGAAAAAGGGAGAAGGGGGAACTGACATGCCCACTGCCAGGATATTATCAAGAACCTTTCCTACTTTGCTCTATGGATGGCATAGAGCAAACTTTGCTCTATGTTATAGAGCATACTTTGCTTCTTCTCGTTTATTTCACAGCAGGATCTCCCCCTGGGATGTGTGTGCAACCTGCCCTTGGAAACATTAGGAAAACTGATGTTTTGGTTTTGAGATCCTGTTTCTTAAGGGGTGATCATATGCATCAGATGAGCATATATCATCTTATTATTTTCCTGCAGTGGCAACACTGGTAACAGTGGATCCATCGTGCTCTTTCTGTATTCTTTTATCTACATTATTATCTTGTCTGGCTCTGCAGTGCAGACACTTTGCTAGTAGAGGCATTTGTCTATGTCTCTTGTGGACCGTTATCCTACTGTCTTTCCTTTCTCCCCCTGCTGTGGTAAGAGTGTCCATTAGGGAAGAAGGAATTACTGCATTCAAGACCGGTAGCACTGGCAATGTTACTACAACCTGCAGGTTTGCAAAGATGTTCTGCAGAAGTTGATTCTGGCTCGTGAAGCAGCCCAGGGCTGCAAATCTCTACAGAAGCCCTAGGGCCTGGGTGAGCAGCACCGAGGCTGCCATCAGCCACTGCCATTCATCCCCAGAGCTTGTCCTATTCCTCTTAGTCCCAGAAATAAGGAAGCAAAGCCACAAGCAAAAGTGTCCAACATAGGATCCGTCCCAAGTCCCAAACCTCAAACAGCTCTTTTCTTCACAGTCATGGTGGGAAGCAATAAACTAGTGCATTTATTAAATGATAACTGCTTAGGGGACAGTGGATGGATGTATAAACTGTATTCAGTTCATATATAAGCACTTATATTGTATATAAACTGCTTGAGGGAAGGAACATACTCATTCTCTTTATGGTTACACAGTCGATGATTTTACCATAATGCTCTAACATAAAGCCCAGATAACATTCCCCACTACATTTTCAGTAACATCATCACTATGTACTGGTTAAGTGGGGCTCTCAAAGTAAAAATGGCTTGTCCTAATCCTGTTGTGTGTCAGTGGGAGGACCAGGAGCAGAACACAGAAATCCTCCTCCAGTGCCACACTCGGAGCATGTCACAACTTTACTCCCTTCCCTTTCTGAGCTCCCACTATTTCCTCAGCAGCACTGGCTGTGCTGTGGCTCTGATTTACCATTGCTGCAGTGCAATCTGGAAGTTGGGAAAATGACCAAAGAATTACAAGACTAATTGTTTTCCTTCTCATTACTCGGATGTTTTTGTCTGAGATGCACTGGGGTGTGTTCTGATAGATCACATGGACAGGGACAAGCCTGACGCATGCACTAGCGTGATGGGAAGAGATTGCAGTCCTAAAGCACAGCAGAGGAACAGGGCCTTGGAAGAGATAAGAGCCCTGGCTTTGGGGCAGCAAACACCTCCCAGCTGCATAACCTTGCCTGTCTGGTGTGCCTGGCTGGAAACCATGGATCACCTTGGCTAGCTCCAGTTGCCATGTGGGGTCATGGAGCAGGACAGGCTGCAAAAGGACCCAAAAGCACAAGCAAATCCCATGTATCGCACAGGAGATAGGGTGGTGAATGCCAAAGCAAGGGAAGCAGCACTCATGGACAAGCATCTCAGAAATACACACTTCCAATTTCCTGCAGATCCCACATCCACATTCCTAAGCTCTCCACATGCCTGCTTTCTTGCATCCTCCCATTAAAAACCCCACCATTGACTGGGTGGCTGCAACACTCCCCTGTGTATCAATGTTCATCCTTCTCCACTTGCACCTCGACAGCAGGTCACTGTCTTACTGAGAGTCCTGTGCCACTGAGTTGACTCTAACCATTCATTTTAGATAACATATGATAAGAGGAGCTGTTGTCCTTAAGAGCTGCTAATACATCTCTGCTCTGCAAAGAACCCACACCCAAAGCTGAACGTGACTTCCCCAAAGAGACAGCAAGTGCTGCTTTCCACACAGCAATATGTGCAACCCACTTCACTTTTTCTGTATTAAAAACCAAACTTGGTTTAATAAAAACTTTTACAGATTTTCACTTTGGAGAAACCTCATCCCTGCCTGTGCCCTTAGCCCTGTCCCAGTGACCATTAATCTGGGCAAATCTAAATCCATTGGGATTTCCCAATTTGCTCCATATGACTGACAGTAGGTGTCTGGTAAACCTGCAAACTTAGTGCACAAATGAGCTCAACTCTTTATCTTTCTGTCTTTAGTGCAAGGAGTTCACCCTCCACACTGGCTACGAGGTGCTTGTACAGCGGCTCTTGGATGGGAGGAAGATGTGCAAAGATGTGGAGGATTTGCTCAAGCAGAGGTAAGAAAATCAGAGTGAAAAAGGTCTGAACAGCCTCTGTTTCCTGTCCTGTTTGACATCTGGAAAGGAATAGCAAGCTGGTTCTGAACTTGGTAGTGATACTAGTTTACATAGGAAAACCTGAGTGATTTGAGTCCAAGCCTTGTGATGTAGACAGCAAACAGGAGTCCCAGAATCTTAAGAAGGTTGAAAAAGCAAGAAATCCAGAGCTCCTTCAAGACCCAGGTCTTACCAGTCCAGAATCACACAGTAGCACACACGTCCCCAGGTACCACTACTGAGTTTCCTCTTTTGCAGGGAGCACTTGCACGTTTTTCTTTCTCTCTTTGAACTCACTGTTGCCACAGGCACTGTTTCAGTTTTCTGGAGCTACCAACAACAGTCTGTTTTTCAAATACAAACCTATATAAGATGCTAACAGAAGCCTTTCCCAAGACAGCCTGCATCATTCACCAACATTACCAGACTTCGAATAACAACCTTGTACTTTATGTCCGTCCTTTACATGCTGCTTGGGTGCCTCTCAACAGCTGCTGTAGGCTGCTGACTCTTTTGTGGGTGAGAAAACACGTATTACACAGCTGCTCTGACTCCTTTGCCAGTCAGTTTTGTACTTTCTACTTGGAAAAATAAGCCTGAAATGTGGTTCTGGTTTAAGTGGCTGGGTTTTAACAGTTCCAACATGTAGCAGGAGGCACATACATGCTCATGCATGACCTGGAGGAAGACCACACCATACGGATTACGTATTCAGCAGGTAGCCCTACAGCAGTCCATTTCAGAACTGTCTCCTTGTGAATATTGCTCAGGCTTCCTCAGTCACAGCCTGGTTTTTCTGCCCAGGCTGTCCCCATCTGGTTGTAGGCTGGTTTTCTGAAGGCTACTTTCCAAACCCGGGGACTTTCGAGGGGATGTGACTGTCAAACTGAAAGTTGACTATTTCACAGGGTGTGAAGAGTCTCCCATCAAAATCTGAACCTGTTTGCATTGCTTTTCCTGACCACCAGTGGAAACCTATTGTATGTCACAAGTCCTGAAGACACATCTGTCCGATGGTAGCTTAGCTTCAACTGTTTAAAACAGCTCCTTTGTGACTCATAACTTACTGAGACCAGAACTCATTGCAGGCTTCAGGAAGGCTCTGCATGGCAGCACCCATCCGATGCCACATACGCCTGTGCTTTTTAACACAACACTCTAGAGGTTTCTGCGAGTTACAGGGTAAGGTTCTTCCTGGCTTGTGGTGGAGGCACAAAAAACTTCTCACAAATTAAAAACACAGGTACAGCCATCTTGCAGATCTGAAAGCCACAAGAACGAACGTTTCCATGAACTTTTGCACACCACAAAACATTTCAGTGAGTGTGCAAATGTGTATGTGCATGCTGGAGGACGAGGAAAAGGAGAAGAGATAGTGGGCACTGACTTGCAGGAAGAAGGTGTCACCTCCAGTTTATTCCTGCAGGATGTTTGCTTCAGCTTGTTCTCATGTCATTCATGGGACAGGGAAACCTAGAAGCTGTGTGCAAGAGTACTGGAATTAGGAAGGGCAGCACCAAGATGTGAAATGATGGTGCCAGCCCCCTGTCAAACTCCCCTGACCCTGGGTTAGTCTAGTCCCATGCCTGAGGCTTTAGGAAGATATGATCCAAGGGTTTTGCAGGAGCTGGGACTGGCTTAAGAGCTGGCCAGGCTTTTTCCCTGTGATATACCAAGCAAGCCTGTGTGTACCAAGCAAGCCAAGTGGGACTATAGCACTGGGGTTATTCTAATTGCTGTACATCCACTGGCACTAAGCAAAGGCTCTGCCACTTGTGTTTCTTGTTATCAAAATCAGAAGAAAATTAACCTATTTTACTTCTGCAGCATCGTGTCTCTGGGGTATATTTCCATTTCAATGAAACTGCATCCATCTAATGTGAAAATAAAGTGGTACTTCAGTGTGGCCTGTCACTATACTTTGTACCCTGTTCTTCTAGGAGGAATCCCAAAGCAGTGACGTAGGAAAAACCCACTAAAACTCAGCCATTTCTAGCACAGGATGACAGCAATTAACTAACTGCAGATGCAGTGTTAGATGCATGGGAGCCATAGACAGAGGCCAAGAGCAGCCTCAGCTCCAGGCTATAGTGACCGTAGGCTGCTGTATGACCAGCACTGCTACTCCACCAGCCTGACAGATACCTGTGACTGGGGAAAGTCCCCAGGACAAGTCTGCCACAGGTCAGGAAGATGGTTACAACCATGGAAGATGGCTGCAAACCAGTGAAATTGCACCAGAGCCACTGGTAGAGCTGCCTACAACACAAGGTGCTCCCAGCCTTCAGGCACAGAGGAACAGTCGAATGCATGGTCCATGTTCTCAAACAGAGACATGTCCTACAGCTGCTGTGTTGAACACTGCGAAACCTGCCCCCAAACCCCTGGAAATCAGCAAATAGCAATAGTAAAGCACAGCGTGGCCGAGCAGGAGGATGGGTGGAAGAACAAGCCAGGGGGGTTGCATGGCCTCACACCCACATCAAAATGCCTTCTCTGAACAAAGAGCAAGTTTCTCTAAGATGCCAAGTTTTGACTCAAAACTGTTTGAAATGCTTTGAAATCACTTTTGAGAAGTGGAATTACCCTAAACACCCCCTTCCCTCCCCCCCCCCCAAATCCTAGCACCAGGCTATCTGTTCATTATCCATTCAATGGATTTTAGCAGCTACTCAAAGACTGAAAACTTAGTTCCACCCTGGTCTTGCACTCAGGAGAAAAGCAATAACAGAGAACAGAAGTTTCTTCCAGAGCTGGGGGAGTGGTAAACAGCAAAGAAATACTTGTATTTCTTTATTGCCCATAGAAACAGAACCACTTCCCCGAGTCACCAGTTCCGGTTCCCCATTAGGTGAGACATCGCATCATATTGTGTCCTCCGCAAAACTACCACAGCCTCACCTTTCCCCTCTGCCTCCACCGCAGCTCTTTCAAGCTGCACCTCATGTTTCTACTGCTACTCCCTGCTCCCATTTATTCACAATCTCTCAAATGGATCCTTCAGAAGCTACTCTCCCCCCCACTCCCAGCCTTCTTTTTGACGGGTCAAGTCAGCTCTCTTCTTTTTGGCTTCTGTTGCAAAAGAACATCTTCATTACACTTCTGTACCCCTTCTTCTAATGGAATCCAATGTTTTGGGGATAGAGTTGTACATAGCACTCCACAGTAATCAAAGCCATGGAGATGGGCTTCCTTTTCCCTCATTTCTTCTAGAAATAGCTCACTCCAGATACTTGAGAGGTAAATAATAGCATGAGAATTGAGGAGATAGAGGAAGTAAAGAACCTGTATTTCTCACGTTCTGTACCTCAGATGCAATTACAAGTTTTATGTGAATGTGATCCTGGTACCACTAAGAGAAATTGAGTGAAGTTTTTCTCTTAACAGAGCACAAGCAGAAGAGAGATATGGGAAAGAGCTGATCCAGATCGCCCGAAAAGCAGGAGGACAAACGGAGATCAAGTAAGGAATTCTGTCCTTATTAGTGCAAACAAAAGCATTTCGGAAACTATATCAGACTCCTGTGTTTTGCCTATGAATGGAGCCATAAGCTGCTCACTATAGTGAGCAGTGTACAGGAAGAAAGAGGGAAACACCATAGTTCTTTCAAAGCAGGATCCACAAAGTCTCTATTTGGGTCTTCACTGGGAATTTTTTTCATTTCAGGATTCCTAAAAATGCTTCCAAAACCAAACTAAGCAATGGGGGGAAAAGGGAACGGAAAAGGTTGTGAATTGTTTAGGATGGTGGCTTGGCAATTCCGGGAAGCTGGTGGAGACAGAGAAACTGTGACAGAACAAATGCAAAGTGTAAAGACACCAAAAATCAGTTTTCTGCAGCAGGGAAAAGGCTCAGTTTAGGAATACAAACTTTAAACCTCTTTGAAGGGACTTAATTTGAAACAAATCAATGAACTACTGAAATACACTAAAATGACATAGATTTTTCTCTGTCTTCTACCACTACTATCTGAGATCACACAAACTGTGTTGTGAGGGGAAGATATATGTTGGCATGGAATTTAACTTAATAAACACTGCTGATAAACTGCTGCTATTATTGATGGTAGCAGCAATATTGAGACATTCTGTCATTACTGCAACAAGTAATAATACAGTAATAAGGTGGCAGAGGATGAAGATTTGGGGTCACAGAAGACAAGTCTGAAAGAAGACCTCAATCAAACACAGAACGGCTCTATTGATCCCTGGGGCCCACTACCCCCATCCATCCCGTATCTCATTTCTTAATTGCAGTCTCCTTTTCACGTTAATTCTCCACTCTCAGTGTGAGGGTGGTTTCCTGCTCAGAGCTTATGGGAAAGCTTGACCTCAAACCCCTGCACCACCATGACATGGAAGTGCAAGGCAATCCCCATAGCACTTGCTATCCATTTGGTGGTGGCACATCCAGACTGACAGGGAAACATGTGTTAACCCAAGCACCTGGTAGTGCAGAGAGCATTGAGGGTGACTCCAGAGAACATGCAAGCCTCTCCTCCCCCAGTGCTTCCTGCCTCTCCCTTGCTTCTGAGTGATGCAGTAAGGTGTAGGAAGGCTCCTTGCAAAGGCTGCTGGAGATGGCTTCTACCACCTCCTGGTGTCTCAATTCACTGACCTGGTCAGAGGAAAGGAAGGAGAAGAAAAATCATTTGGAAGTGAAAATAGCAGATGAATGATGCACGGCTTCTTCCCAAAGTAAAGGCAAAGATTTCCAGGATTAACCAAAGGATCTACCTAGATTTCTTTACTGGCAACACAAGGCAGGCAGAGCAAATGTGTGCAGAAACAGCCAGCTCTGGCTGCCCTTCTGTGACTTAGTGGGTAATTCATGGGTCTGACTCTTCCTAAGAGATTATAACAGCTTGATTTAGAGGCAGAGCCAAGCCCCAGAGTTGGGATATGGATTCAAGTTCCCCTCAAGTTGTAGGAAGTTTGGACTCAGGTCCAGCTCTACTTTGATCCAGCAATTTTATAGCTTGACGTAGAGAGAGAAGGCTGAATATCCCAACAAAGCATGCTTCAGAGCTGGTCGTGACCAGCTTTGCGTTGATGTTCTTATCAAAGCAAATGTCTCTCTGTCTCTGTGCTGAAGCAGAGAGGGGACACTTTGCTTTCTGCCATCCAGCATTCTCTGGGTGTTTGAGGGGTTACAAAGATGGGCAGTGAAGGGCACTTTAAAATCAGAGAAAACCGGGGTCTATCCAAAGGCTGGAACAACTCACAAAAGGAAGTATTTGGGTTTAATGCCATAAGATTTGTGATATGGTGTGAAGCTTGTGTTTGTTTGTGTGGCATTGATTGCGGGCAGCAGTTCTGCTCCCAAGGACAGTCCTTCAGGGAGAGCGGTGGGAGGGAACCTCTGCACTACCTATAGTAAGAAAAGCTTGAAAGAACCATGCTACAAATATCCCTGTGCATTATTCCAAGTGCTTCCTCTTTATAGGACTCCCTGTTGGCACACTGAGTCCTAATAGTATTATAGGTGACTGACAGGCTGAACGGGACTGTACACATCTTGAAATGCAGCTTTTGGGAGCAAATAAAGTCTAGTGAAGGTGTGTGCATGTGTTTATACCTAAAACTTGCATTGGACAATTGCATTTGACACCGTTTTTAGCAGAACATTTCACAGTGCTTCCTGAGCCATGCTCTGTATTGCAGAGGGCAGGAATCACTGATTCCATGCTCTGTATTGCAGAGGGCAGGAATCACTGATTCCATGCTCTGTATTGCAGAGGAGCAGGAATTACTGATTTTAGATCACTCATTTTCTTGCTAGTGCAAAATTATTACCCTGCAGTCTTAATTTCAGTCATCTTTTAAGCATTTCAGATACTAAGGCTTTCTATCACTTCTCCTGGGAAATCATTTCACACCCCAGTAGTTCTCAATAGCAGGAAGGTCCCCAATACCCTTTCAAAAAGTCAATAGAAAGAACATAGAAAATCCATCCACAATAACCACCTAAAAACTTCCAGTATCAGAAAATACCCAGAAGACCTGAACAGAAACAACTGCAAGGGCAATTAATTCCATTTAGCACAACTCCTGAAATGAATGAATTGGCTGCAGAAACCTCCATCACTCCACCAGTGGTGGAGCATCCAAGTGATGCTCTGTAGCCTCTGTGGAAGGGCAGAGCAGGGGAGAGGTGTCAGGAAGCTGGTCTGAGCAGCAGTCCCCATGCAAGGGCCTTTTGGCAAACCCATCTCCCCCCCAGCCAACACCAGATCTGCCCAACTGGATGTGGTGGCACTGCTCCATGTCATGGGCAGCCCATTCCTGTGCTCATGTCCTCTCAGTACCAGTGTGAACAGCTCTTTCCAACTCCAGAAACACAATCCCTAATGGCTGCCCTGTTCTTCCCATCTCAAACCTTTGGAAATTGAAATATGTAGAGAAAAAAGATTCCCTTCTACCCCAGTGAATCAAAGAGAAGGTTTCCTTCTCCCTCAGACTTTTGCTTCAGCTGGAGCAAACTGCTGAACTCAGCTAAAGGTATAAATAGATCCAACTGCCCATTATGATTCACTGAAAGACACAGATGAAGAAATATGCTGCTGCCTCACAGCAGGATAGTAGGGAAAGATTGCTGAAACATAACAGCAACTGTGGGACCACTCTCCATTGCTTTGAGGAAAATTTAGGTGACAGCAGCCATCAGGTTTCCATCCTACATGCTGTCTAGTGCTTGTTCCCTCAGCATCCTTACAGCTCCTCTGCTGGAGATCTGACCCCTGGGGGTGCTCGTGCTTGGCAGAGACAAGCCAAGACTGTTCTAGGACACTTCACTATTGAGTACCAGCAGTGATATAACATCATGACGTGGGAAAAGAGGACAGCGTTGTGTCTCCATCTGCAGACTCCTCAGCACCAGAAATACAAGGAATCACTTTGACCTGAGAGCTAGCAGGGGATGAGTTTTTAGCACTGCTACAGGAGGTGCGGCTGACTTCAGTGAGATCCTCACTGCTCCTTCTCAAACCAGGACTGGAAATGGTCATGGTGAGCCTATGGGTGTGGAAAACCTTTATCTTTTGTTTAAAAGAAAGAATGAAACAAGAGAAAAGCCAGGACAGGGTTTCCGAAAGAAGCTGGTGCTGGTTACCATGGGCATAGCAAACAAACACCCCAGCTTCCAGCTCAAGAAACAGAAGTTCCCTTTAAGTGCTGCCTAACAGCCACAGGGCACAATCGTTCAATAGTCCAGACTGACTCAAGGAAATTCAGGCTGCTTGCCCTTGCCTTGAGCACTGCAGCTGCTAGAAACTACTTCCTATAGGGAAGGGAGAGAGATCCTCCTGCCAAGCCATGACACAGATCTCCCTGAACCGTGCTATAGGTCTTGGCAAGTTCATTCTAGTGTACAGAAGGAGGCACACAACTTGAATCTAAATGCAAGACTGCGAGAGGGTCACAGAGGCTCAGACCAAAAGCTGTTCAGCCTAATAAGCTCTTCCAAACACTAGATCCCAAGAGAGGAGTGCAATAACAGGGCAAGCATGTGAGGTCCTATCTCCTAAATAAACTGAAGGGGGCTACAAGGATGCTGGAGAGGGACCCTTTGTCAGGGACTGTAGCGATAGGACAAAGGGTGATGGGCTCAGACTGAAACAGGGCAAGTTCAAGTCAGATATAAGGAAGAAGTTCTTCCCTGTGAGGGTGCTGAGGCGCTGGCACAGGGTGCCCAGAGAAGCTGTGGCTGCCCC
>JANHGB010033372.1:0-15311 GCA_026283785.1 Coracopsis vasa
AAAAGGGGGAAAGTAACTAAGATTAGATCTATGTATTGTAACTCAATATTATGTTTGTACCCATTGCCAGCTCTCAAGTGGAAATAAATTCAGTTATAGGTAAGAAAACAAAGAATGAAAATGGTGGATATGATTAAGATTAGAAAGCTTTCAAATGAAGTTTGGTTTACGTATTACCTACACTCAATAATTTTTAGTAATAATTGGAAAACTTCAGGAATGCTCTACTAACACGGCAAAATTACAGGCTATAAACAGATTATAGACTGTGTAAGAGTGACCTACATAGACTAGTTAGCTTTAAATGAGAAACTTCATTTAAAAGCAAAACAAAACAAAATAAAACAAACAAACCCTGGAGTTAACCTGCATAATGTAAACCAAGTTTAAACTTAAATAATCTGCTGCATGCTTACATTGATTGCAAAACAGACAAGAGATGGGATTTCGTGATTCAGTCTTGAGTTAGACTTGCTCTTGGAGCTGTGGAATAAATATATCCATACCTAAAATCCTTCCAGCTCACTATGGTTAACACTTGATGCCCTAGGGAAAAGAAAAAGAATGTACTTATCAGAGTAACCCCTATCATCTGGCGATTAGTGGCTCTGGGCTTTCTCAGCTTTAGGGGTCACTTTATATTCGATAGTGCCTTATAGTTTTCTTCCACTGTGAAATACTGATAATATGTTCTTTTTCTTTTCCCTATGGTGTCCACTGCTAACCGTATTGAGCTGAAATGATTTTAAGTATGTATATATTAATAAAGTAAGCAACAGCCTGGCATTAACTAAGCCAGGGCACACAGTCATCCTCACTATTTAAATGTTAATTTGCTACACGGTGTGATTTTGACCTCTGTGTTCCTTTGCCAGGTCATGTCAAAATGTGGTTCAGACAACAGCATGGGCCAGCATCTGCTACAAGTATGGAATATTAAAAAGATTACTCTATTTTGACAGTAAAGTTGTAATCACGTTACTGCACTAGTACGTTTATTCCTATGTGTGTTCATATTGTCACCTAGTCCAGTTACCCTCATATCCTTACAGTGTAATCTCATCTCCTGAAGTAATTGTTTTTATGATCTGTTTGCTGTGTTCAGTCAGTCCTTTTGGGAGCACAGAAATATATTAAGAAGTTTGTAACAAACCACTCTGGGAGAATCAAATTCCTCAAGTGATCTAGAGTGCTGATTAATCCATTCTCAGACCTATGTATTATTATTTGTGATAGCTCTTATAGATTTATTCTTTTAATGATGACTTGCAAACTATGATTCTATGATTCTATGGTACTATAAGCTTTTGCTCTGTCTTCAATGTTATGGACTACATACATCAGTCTATGAGCTGGAAGGCACTTGAGACATCTTAGCCTTTTTTCCTTCCTCTTTTTTATTTTATTTTATTTCTACAAAAGGTTCCACTGTGTAATAGAGGCCATGTTTTTTTTTCTCCATGAGCTCTCTTCTAAATTTTTAGGTCAGATTCTATTCCATTTGCTCAGTGCTCTGGAAACTTCTAAGAGGGTTGGAGGAAAGTTATGGGTTAGTATTGAATAAAAATATAAATAATGTTCAGATTTTGCAGATGAGACTTTTTAAAGCATGCAGTAGTATTCCACATGAACTTCCACTGAGATAAATTTTTGCCGTTCACTAGTTCTTATTTTGTGAATCTTGGAAAGCTTTGACAAATGACTTAGTCTCTGAGCCTGAAGGTTTGGTGAGGATGAGGCATATTCATATAGTGAAATAAACTAACTTCAAAGAAGATGGAGTATAGACGCTCAATAGTGAAATCGTAAGAGGAATCTGTCAGTGAAGTCTTGACAGATAGCTAGTGTTATAGATCATTGCTGGAGATCAATTTTCTACTCTGTTTTGGGCTGCTGTTGTGCTGTTGCCAAATAAAAATGGTAGTGTGATTTAAATCACACCCTACACATCCTCAGCAAATTTTTTCAAGTACATTTTTCCCATTTTTTTCCAAAGCAATAGCCTCTTATCATTAATAAGACCCGTAAAATAGGTAATTAATGTTATAGTTAAATTTTCTTTGAAGTTCATATGCATCTGCACTCTACAAAATTAAATTATTGAAGTCAGGATTTGATATGCCTCACTATAATAATGATTTTAATAACTGAAAAAAAAATAGCAAGATATTGCACAGTGCATGTGGATTATGACAATGGAGAGTGTAAATTTTGGAAGATAGAACTTTTTTTTTTTTTTTTTTTTTAATTTATAATCCAAATAGCTTTCACTAATATGTTGTTGTTATAGTCTCTTAGTTTGGGTCTTAATGCTGTAAGAAAGTTACTAATATAAGTTCTTTGAATTACAGATAATATCCCAGAACAGTTTAATCTATAGAGCAGAATAGTCTCTATATTTTAGAACAGCATTATAACGGGTTATTTAATCAAAGTTTATTAACTCAATTCTTCTTTGAATCTTATTATAAAGATATTTTTATTTATATAGACTACAAATTACACTAAATTTAATTTGACCTGCACAAGGCTGTGCTTTTTAACTAGCAAATTAACAATGTGTGTGTGCAAATTTACCATATTATTGAAAGGCGCATCAACAGCACTACTTGATTTTGCTCAAATCTCTTGAATTTCACATTATTCTGAAGTTTTTTGTCATAAATTTGTATAAAGAGAAAGAATTAGTAAAAAAAAAATGAAACCCCTTGAAGTCCAGTCTGCTCACAGACATTTTGTTCATTTTAGCATGTATTATGTTCAATATGTTCAATATGTCCAATGAGTAACTGCACAGAAATATGTTGACAAGTTTCAAGATTAACACCGTCTACATAAAAAACTGCATTTAAACTCCATAGAGACAGGAGAACTCTGTCAAAGTTGCAGGCAGTTACATAACTGTGATAGACTTCTAAACTGGAATATATAGAAAAGTAGCCATTTACATTGTAGTTCTATTCACAGTTATTAATTTCATAGAGGTATTGAAACCTCTATGATACCACAGATACTCTCTGTGCCCAGAAAAACCTAAAATTCAACCACTGTACCTGAAAAACCTGCTGTTAGGGAATGTCATCTTTATGGATGATATATAGAACTTTTTTTCAGTTTTAAAGAAAATCTGCTGTTACATTGCAAGATGTTTTATGATAGCAAGAAGACATATGCCGCCTTTCTTTTATTATTTCCTTCCACTACCTTTTCTTATTATCAAACTGTAGTTTTAGGAGAGTTTTTCTACTCTCATTTCATAATGTTACTATTATTGTGGTCTGTTAAGTAACTTGACAGGATGAAAGAGGGCTTAAAACAACTACTTCATGGTGGTTTACAACAATAGTAAAGTTTAAATTGCCACTTTAAAGTACCTATGTGGTGGAAAAATACGACAGTGAAAATTTCTCTGTTCTTTCAGCACTAAAATGAAACTCATAACCTTTGAAAGATGCATGATCGATAGAATTAGTGCCTATAATTCCAAAAATACTTATCTCTGGATTATTTTTTTTACAGCACTAAGGAATGTATTATAGTAGCAAAGATTGCTACATGAAATAAAATATGCGTTTCAAGTGTATTACTTATACTAAACTCAGACCACAACTGAACATCATTACATGGATTATCGAAGTATCAGGTTTTACATTAGGAAGAGTGATTTTCCTTATAAAATATCAACTCCAGATGATGAGGGAATCAATGGATCACAATAGATCAGCATCTCTTGGTGCAAAACACCAAGGATATTTGGATATTGCATAGCTGGAATCACAAAGCTAAAATCACATCCGCTGTTGCTGTAGCATCATTCCATATAGGGAATCTCCAATGCATTCTTGTCTCAGTGTCTGGGGAGGATAATGACATTTCTTAATGAAACAGTTCCATGGTGCAATAGATTGCATTTGGAATTTGGGTGTTGATTTTCTTCCCAATATTCATCCCAAATTTAACTTCTCATAGTCACAGTTATCTCCTCCAGGCTGGAAAATCATAATTCTTTGTTAGATTCAATTTTTCTTCAAGTCTTATTTACAGATTTTCAGATCCTCTAGATAAGGAAAGGATAGCTGGTGCTTAGCAGTCTTAGGGGCAGGAAAATTCAGACCTCTATGATCACATTGCTATGCTGTGGGAATTTGGGAAGAATTAGAGGAATGGCTGTGAAGTACACTACAGTACCTTCTTTACAATACTTTCAGGCTTTTTCATGTGTAGTTTGTTCAGCAGACATCACTCTGGAATATATCAGTTGCAATCCTGTGGTGTGTTCAGTAAAGGTTAGTATCCAGACTGGGAAGCAATATTCATGTTGTGTTCAATTTAGGAGGCATAACTTTTAACTTTAACCATTAACTTTTGTACAGTGTATCCCGTGCCCGTAGTGGAAGCACAGACACTGAAAGCATCCTGAAAGAAGCACAAGAACTTCCAAGGTTAGGCAAAATCCTGATTTTCATAGACAGACCATTAACTAAATAGTGGGCTTAAGTACCATAAAGCAGCAGGTTTGAGCCTAAATCCTTTCTTAGATTTTAGTCTTAAAATAAGGACTACTGTCAGCTTTCTTCTCTTGTGTTCTTCCTCTCCTCATCTCCTCAGATCACTCTTTTCTCTGGCTAATTCCCTTTCCACCTTTCCTCTGGCAACAATCTATCAAAGTAAAGGTTTAATCTAAAATTGCAGCAGAGCCTCTAAGAAACAGTAGCTTTCGTGAGGAGCACAGAAGAGAAACTTAGTTTGTTAAGGTACATAGGGTCATATTATCAGCATCTACCAGATGATGTATCTTTGTTAATTTATTCTGCACATGAAACATGCAGCTTTTGCAGGCATAAAATTTTTGTTTAGAAAAACCTCGGTCCTTACATAACTGCCATCTTACTGAAAAAAAATACATAGTCCTTCAAGTAAATTGACAGGCCCTATGACATGCAGGCATTTGCTGGGATTGTAACACCTCATCCAAACACCTACAATACCACACATTTTTGCCCCTACCTGCTCCATACTTCTGCTGCCTGTCCTCACATCACTTTCATTGGGTAGACTTTTCAGATCAGCAGCTGCAAAATCACTATGTTTATATTTTTTTAAAATTCCTGCCCCTTCTTGCCACAACAGCTTTGATAACTGGAGTATCTCAGAGAAGCAGGGAGCCATCTCAAGAGACAGAATATAGAACTGTGGACCATCAGATGAAGGCGGTAGAAACCAGGCTCAGCAAAATAGAAATGGCTACCCACTTTTAATGACCTACTGAGTAAGTAGTATATCTGTAGAAAACACCTGATCTGAAATTATGTGAAGTCTGGGATGTTCCTAGGAGATCTATTCCCTGCTCTTGCTCCTCTTAGCTGGCACCCATTTATGGTCACTGTTGGAAATAAGATACTAATTCAGGCAATTCGTGGAACTGAAAGAGTATTTCCATTCTCATGTTCTTATTTATCGTACTGTAGCTTTCTATCTCTGTGCTTTTATACAACCACAACCATCACAACAACAACAACAACAACAACAACAATAATAATAATAATAATATTGTTGTTATGGTTGCATATATATAAAATCTATTAAAAAGGATAATGCTACATTTTTTTGATGGCTTGCTTTCTTGAACATATATTTTTTTCTCTATGTTCATATGTTTTCATTTTTATATTCCAAATGTTTTATAGACCTGAGTTGATACATTTTCTCTTCACCTCTTTAAGTAGGATATGTTTTAATACTCTGGTTACAACTGGATTCTTTGTTTACTACAATTTGGTTTTCCCAATCTTGCCTTATTTACAAAAAATTAAAAGTATTTTTATGCCTTTTTTTTTTTTCCCCATCTCAAGAATGTGTAAGTTTGAAATTTTCTAAATTAAACTCATTTAATGATAAAACATATCCCTAGGAAGGGTTGCGTTGTAACCTTAGCTTTTGAAAAAGGCACACAGATGGAGGCAGAAAGTAGAAAATTATATCATCTGCTGAGACAGCCTAGGAAGATGCTAGTTGTCTGTTCACTGAAGAAAGTGTAGAGAAGATTTGGGGAAAGATTAGCAGTCAGGAGTAACAGTATTCATCTTGTATAATAACTTCAGCTGTATATAATGTAAGTTTCCACTTCGCAGTGGTCACTTTAGTGACCTTCGTAGTGTAAAGAGGAATGTGTCTTCTGGGATAAGATGCAATTAACCTGCTTTAAACATGTAGCTAGGATGAGGAGAAGCCTAAAAGTACCTATTTCTTTCCATTGCTCTAAAGAGCACCTAAAATGACTAATTCAGCTGTAGATATCCCCACTGTAACAATCTACAGGAGTTTTTTTTCCTTACTAAATCTTTTATGTGCTGTTTCTGACATCTCAACCAATCTCTATATTGCTCAAAGAGGACCTCTTTTGAGAATTCAAGAACCCAGTTAGGATATGTATTCTTTAGTAAATTTTGTGCTTAGAGACTGTTTAGTGCACATATTTAGACTAAAAAACCTCAACAACAACAAACAAACTAACAGACAAGCAAACAAACCCTTCTCTCTGCAGTTACAAACTGTCAAGCATTCTAAATAAAAAACTGCATGCAAGATGCTGCTGTCTGTCCTTCAGAATATATTTCTGACCATTATTCCTTGCACATGTCCACAGCACACATATATTGGTTAAGTCATATTTCATTGCAAATTTCTGCAATGCAAGAATATATTTTTTTGATGCAATTTCTCTTACTGGGCATTTTTTAGGTACAATCCAACTGACCTATTTAAGGCATGAGATGGATCGCAGTTTAGATGTGCCTGTTTCTTCCTATTAACTATGAAAAGAGTTCAGCCAAATAAATCTTAGAAGTAAATATCAACAATGAATATGCAGCAGGAGGAAAAATGCCTAAGAGTTTATGAAGTTCTTCCTGGTTGTTCTGAAGACTTAGTGCAGAGCCCAAAGCTAAAGATGACCAGAAGATTTTCTAATGCAAATATTTTTGATTTCTGTTTTTACAGAGCTTTGGAAGACTATGCGTTTCTCTAAATTCTGGTTCAGAGAAATGTTCTGTAGAAATGAAAAAGCCAGTTTTGTCCTGATCGGAATGGCAAAAATTGTATGTAGCCCCTTTTCTGCTTTTATGCTCACCCTCTCAGTGCCCCTCCAGTTTTAGTTCATCTAAGACTGATAGTGGTATTGTTTCTCAAAAGGAAAGGAAGAAAGGTTATGGTGAGTTATCAGCTCTTGGACGTCATCACCAGGAGGAATATAACTGTGATAGTGATGGTGATGGTTTCTTCCTCATCATCCTATGGCCCTCTTGGTATAGTGTTTCACATTTTACAGCATGCGCTACATCTTAGTTCCATGCTGTACTTGAATTTATACACTTTTACATGTATTGCCTCTTTATTTTCTCTTTGTCCTTCATAAAATCAACTTTATGCACCTCCTGAGGTTGCATTCCCTTGAAAAACAGTAAATGAGTGCTGATTAGTTTGTAGCTCTGAAGCCTCTGTTTTTATCCTGCACCCACACTTTTGAGGCCTCTGCGGTTACTCTGTGATTTTACTCCTCCACACTGCATATTATCCTGGGGTCACTGCACTACACAGAAGAGTACTGTTTCACTATCAATTAATTACAGAACTATGCTAAAAGTAATGTAACAATGCTTTACACCACACAGTCATTCAAAGCTAAACAAAACTAAACTTAATTAGGCAAAAAATCATCAGTCTTCTGGTTGTTAAGACAATTGTTGTTACTACTAAAAAGGTAAAAAGAGCTTCAGGCTCTTTTACTAATTAGGCTGATAAGCCCTTCTGGGACCCTACAGCTGAATACAGACCTATGGACTGCTGCTAGTAATAGTAATCTGGTTTTACCAGTCTGCAGAGAAAGAACAACTCCCTATTGTTTTGGTTTATGTGTTTTTTCCTAGGAGACTGGAATATAACACATGCCTCTCTTTCTGTTTCATTCTCCACCCTTCTTCCCCTTAGCCACCACATCAGGGCTGAAATAAAGTGACATTTTTCTGCTGTAAACAGGACATACAGGACCTAAAAATTATGCCTTTATTTCTGGTTTGCTTTTTTTGCCTCTTTACATTTATCTCCCATTGGAAGCTTCAAAAAGGACTGCTAAGGATCTCTTCTTTGTTTTACTGCTACAAACCCACTCATTTATCCCTGCAGTATTATTGTACATTCTCTGAGTATACAAAGATGGCTTGCAAAGGGTTTTTGGAATTCAGATACTTTGCTTCACAGATGGATCACAGAGGATCAATGATTTCAGGATACTTTGTTGTTATGCTAGATTAAAAACTGAAAGCATAATTGGGTTTAAGAGCTCTGGTTTATGCATTTACTAGTCGAGAAAAAAACAAACAAAGAAACAAATCACCAAAAAAAACCCCACTCGAAATAATTTTGTATATATACATTTGGGAAATACAACAACAACAAAAAGAAAAAGTCTAGCACTTTGAAAGTGTTTCCTGAGATTTGGGAATTGTTTTCACAGCTAATGGTAACTTATAAAATAAGCCATTTTTCTTTGATTTTCTGACAAATTAAACCTACTGAAACAGCTGTCATGATTATTTAACAATGTCTCCTCTAGTTTAGCATTGCAAACCAGACAAATATGTAGGAGTGCACTAAACATAACAATATTCTGTGACTTTCAGGATCCCAGAAACCAGATAATATGTATAATGCCAGGCACAGTCTAAGTTGTATTAGAACCTTCAGCATGTTGATGAAAGTCAATGGAGTACAATTCCAAAATTCAAAACACCACTGTGCAAATAGCTTCTGTTTCATAACATATGCCTTCCTGGGTAAGAGGGTACTGCTGAAAAGGCTGCTGATTTTGGCTTTCTTCATTTCAGATCAGTTCTAAGAAATCTGGAAAGTAACAGGAAAAAGGTCTTTTGCAAAAGTGCCACTTAATCTGAATTCTGCTGTGAATCCCCATTATGCATCCTCAAACGTCACTAAACTGCTGAAAGGCAGTGATGAAGTCACCACACAGACTACTTTTCCATTTCACATGTTGCTGTAGTATACTCAAGGTTAAAGTTTTCATGTCCATCTGAACTGGATTTACAGCTTTTCTGCACACAGCAATATTGTAGCTCATTAAAACATGAAGCAAGTAAAATAAAAGTTTAATCTCTATCTACTATTCATTCTGACAATTCCATGGAAATCAGAGGTGGTGTTTGTGTGAACAAAGCAATGAAACAGTGCCTCATACATTACAATTTTCTCCATGCATAACACAGTTTAAGAATATTTTATCCATACAAGTTTAAAATATTTGTAATGATTTGAGACTCAAATATAAATTTCACATAGAGAGAAAACATTTTATAAAGAGTTCATGACCTCTACTTCAAGTTAAAAATTATCTATTAAATTTAATCAACAATATTCACTCATATGTGTCTTTGGACTGACAACCTAATTTTGTTGTCAGGAGTTGCTGAAATACTATGTACGACAACATAGATATTTTACAATTTGACTTCTGTACTACTCAAAAGTTATTCACACAGACTCTTGTAAATTCAATATGCTGCACAATTTCTCTCTATATGAAATAGACAAGTTTGTGCTTCTGTTAAGAGTGATAAGCAATATTCCAACATTACTTAAAAGAACAGCTGAAAAATACTAATTTTACCCAAGAATTAGTGGATCTAATTCTTATGAGTACAGTCAAAGACTACATTACTCGGCTTGGTTTTATTTCTTAAACTAAGACAAGCATCAAACTTTCCTTTCTGAACAGATATTTCTATGACTTGTTCTAGTTGCTAGAATAGAACTAAAATAGTAATTTTTAGCTATGTATTTCGACATTTTTTATTTCCATGCAACTTAAACCAGAACTACTATTTCTACTACAATATTTCAAAGATTTTTGCTTAGTACCAGAAATGGAATATAGACTTTTAAATAGTTACTGTGTGACACAGCTATTTAGACTTGAGCAAACACCCAGGAGGCAAAAGAAGATTTGAGTGTTTGAAGAACACAGTTTATTGATCTTAAAAGTACACCAAAACCCTAAAGAAAATGAAAACCTTCATTATTTTGAGTTTTCTGTGTGGAAAAGCCTGAAAAAAAAACAGTCTTTAGGAGAACTCAAAAAGAAACGAAGATATAACTGGCTTTTCATGAATTATATTTTTCTTTCTTCAAAATCCTTTTGGTATTTCCTTGTTCACTTGTGATATCCCAGAATGCACCATTCAGTTAATGCTGCAGATACCACAGGTTGCAATGAGACTTCTGTTCCCCTGAAAAGACAAAGAATGGTGTAACCGAAACAAAAATATACGTATTTCACATATACTGTTAAATATTTCTGCCATACTTACTACTATTATCTAATTAACAGCTAATTGTGTTTGATAAACACATTAATCTCTGCTTAGTTCAGATTTATTTCTCATTGGTTTTGTCATATTTTGTGCTTGTTTAGTAATATTTTACAATGCAGTGGCAAATTTGAAGCTTGGGAATTTCACTGTGGTGTCTGAATGCTACATTTTCTGACTTTTTAAAGTCCTAAAATAAGTGAGCATTCACAGTCCCTGTTTGCGAATAACAGACATAAATTTGTACTTCTATGTCAGTTTTGATTCAGAATGGACTATAAGGCATTTTTTTCTTTTTTTTTTTTTCTTTTTTTTTTTTTTGTTGGTTGCTGTTTTGGGGGTTTTGTTGGGTTTTATTTGTTTCTTTTTTTTTTTTTTAATTGCTTTTTTTTTGAGAGAGAGATAATTTTTTCATTTTTTGATGATTGTGGGGGTTTTGTATCAGGATTTTGTTGTCAGTCTGTTTTTTTAATAGCTCCTTAAAACACACTGTAAAATGAAGGCAGAAATAGCAATTTTTTTTTTCAACTAAATTGAAGGATTTTCAAATCAATCCTGACAATAAACTACAGAAGTAACTATTTTCTCAGTTAAAATATACCAAAAACTACAATTGCTAGCAAAAATTCTTTAAAGTGAATAAAAAGCTCTGAACATTCAGAAAAGTAGGATTTAAATTGCCTTATCTATACTCATCACAGACACAGACGCACACAGTGTAAACCAGGTGACATCTAGAAAAGCTTTCTATTACTTCACAATCTAATTCTACAATTAGCAGAAAAATAAAATAAGCTGTAATATAGCTCTTCTTGTTTTTACTCTGTCTTATCACAAACACAGTTGACCTTGTATTTTCCTAGCTTGCTAAAGTACATTTTCCCTGAATTCTAATGTTACTGCAACATTGCCACTTAGTGCCAGCTTAATGTTTATGTCTTCATCAAAAAAAAATATATCAGTCTTGTATCTCTCTGTGATCTAACTTATTCAGTCTCTGGTTTTAATTATAATATATAGTCTCCTTTTTATCTTGCAGAGTTAATTTCCATTTTATTCTTTTACTCACGTATTTTCTGTTTTGTATTCCATTACTGATGAGAACAAGAAAGTTTTTTTCTGTTTCCCCAGACACTTGGCTATGTCAAGGACACATGCATGGAGCCCTTCAATTCCTTTTGCTCTTTGTAGCACAAGCAGATACAATTTCTCTTTCTATAAAAAGCTGTTCACCAGTTCAAGCCATTTGAGGATAGCATTCCTAAGCAGGATGTAGGTTTCTAGATGGAAGAAGTTCACATAACCTAAAAAATTCCTGAATCTCATGGTAGCTTCAGTCTTGCCTAAAAAGATATGCTGAACGCTATGTGCTATTTGAATAGTTTGCGAATACACAGGTTCCAGATTAAGCTGAAAGATCTTAAAATCTAGTCAGAGATGGACATCTAGAGGTTTTTTTAAATACAAGGATATGCCATGCAAACACAATTTCATTCTTTAAAGAGATTACAACTATGTTTGATTGAAAAAAACTGTACAGGTACAATATAACTAAAGTTTTTTAAGATATGCAACTTTAAACTGCATGACATGCAGATTAAAATGTGAAATACTGTACAGCATTGGTAAATTTTGCATTAACTATGCATATTTAATGGCAGATCTCATTGGAAAAGTGTCAGGAAATTATGCAGCTACAGAGAGTATCATAATGAATATGTATAACAAGCTTCTATTTCAGCGTTTCCAATATTCTGAGTCTTTGATTTTACAAACTATGCAACGCTCTTCTAACCAGGAGGAAGTGAATAGCATGGTGAAGGAGAAACAAGGGCAAGGTTGAGTTTCTACTCTTAATCCCTTCTTTAGTGATACTATTTTTGTGTTTCTTTCAAAGTTGCAACATTCAAGATATCAGTAGATAAGGTTCTTAGGAAGAGCTGATTAGTACTTACCCAGTATAACAAAAAAAGCGCATCTATTCTGGAGTCATGTCTTTGCCAAAAGACCAGGTTAAGGAGATATACCAACTACGATGGGAACAACTGCTAAACCTGCCAGTACAAAATTCACATAAATACAGACATTAGCTAGCTAGCTTAAAACAGTTTGAATACAAAGATTCAGCTCTCAAGAAGTCAAATATGAAGGTTGGTGAGTTGTTCTGATCTTCAGGACCTATGATCATCAAGAACCTGGAGCCCTAGCATCTGGGAAGCCTGTTTCTGCACTAGGCTTGGTTAAGGTACGTTTTGGAAGATTTCATGCTCTTTGTTATAAATTGCAGCCTGGGAAGTCTGAAACAAAATCTGGGGAATCTGACAAGCAGTACAGCTTAACTACCTTGGAAATCACTTGTACCTGTATGGGAAAATGCCTTTTTTTATAGATTTTTAACACAGGATGCAGAATTTTATCACGAACGAGTTCATCATGACATTAAAAAAAAAAATATATTTGGATTCACCTGAGAATGAATTCAAGTATTGAAAGACTTACACGGATAATTTAAATTCTTCCTTTGGCCAAATTTTTTGCTTAAACCTCCTTTACAATACTGCTTCCAGTTATTTTCCTTTTTAATATTAATAGTTGTAAGTTTTATGTATATGCGTATACTTGCTATGTATTAAAATAAATCTTCTTTCCTGATTAATTAAACCTATTTAAAAGCTTTAGTTTAGCAGAATTGCTAGGTGTCTGTTTCACTCAGGCACTGATAGCAATGTATTAATTTGCATGACACTCTCGTGGTATTTATTGTCTAAATAAATGTCATTAATGACATAAAATAAAATATTCTAACAAGAGCTACTCTACAAACCTAATTGCTAGCTTACAGTAAAAATTAAAAAAAGGTTGATTTAAATGAAATAGTCCTTTTTCCTCTCTCGTATATGACAATTTTTTATCACTAATTTGAAAATAGTTAGTTTTAAGTTATACCAGTATGTAAGAAGAACCAGAAGATGTGTGCAGAGTAAGACAGGAGCCCTATATCCTGCAGGGGAAGTAGAGAAAACTCTTTAATCTGGTAACAAGGAAATTAACACCTTTCCACAATCTTCTCAGTCCAGAAGGTAAAGAAAAATAAACTGAGAAATAACTGATGCCTAGAAGAAGCTTGGTTCAACCTAGAAAATTAAATTTCAATATCTAACACTCTACAAAATGACTTTTCATCTTAGGGTATTCAGTGATACACAGGGAGCAATCCATTGTGTGAAAAGTATTTTGTGTTATGATGCATCAATGTAGTAGAATAAATATGATGATTTGCAAGGAAAAGAGAAAAAAACAAAGCACAACCTCTCTTTGTCACTGCCCCCTCTCACCTTGTTTTTTTCTCCTTTCCCCTTTACTAGAAAGAAGGTTATATGGAGAATTTACCCTATTCAGACTCATGTTGAATCTTTCAAAAGTTCTGAATTGTTTTATGTTGTTAAAGAATTGCTTACGCTCTTTCCTCCATAACTGAGGAACCAATTGAGAAATAGATGAAGTGGGAGTTTGAAGGTATCCAAAGAAAGATCGCGTTTACCTAAGACCATTTCTTAAATCATCTATATTAAATTTCAGGTGCTAAAAATGTGTTTTAAGAATTCATCTGGGCTTTGCAGATTCTCTAAAATTCTATAAATAAATCAACTAGTCTGTTTTTTTGTTGGGTTTTTTTTTGGTTTTTTTAAGTGAAAAGGATACCTATGTAGTTAATGCATGGTATATATAAAACTTCATACACCAACCTGCATATAATTTTGTATTTGCTATTGGGAGGCAGATTTTATTTTAAATGGAGGAAGATGCTTTTATGCAGAATAAATAATCCACTAATCACAGTTCTGCTTTATAATAAGTTCAGAATGTCAGTGTTAGAAACCTTTCGACTGACAACAGACTTTCTTCTTTTTCTAAGGAAATTTTTGTTTGTATTCAGGTTTCTTAGTTAAGCTTTCACAGGGTTAGTAGATAAGATGAGAAAAAAAGATGGGCTGCTGGATATTTTAATCATCTTCAAAGAGTCCTTACTGTCTTGTTATAATTATGTCACAATTTCTACTACAAATACTATCTTTCAAGTTTTACTACATCAGCTGTTTTCAATGCAGTGACTTGGCATGAAGCTAGTCAGTTCTGAAGGAACTAATGGAATGCTAATTAAAAACAAAAAGCAAATAGTTTGTGTGATGCATAACTAGATATCAAAACATTTGTAATGAAACCAAGCGCAGCAATAATCACTTGTTTCTTCAGGAAACAGGAACTGACCTCCTGAATATTTAAACTGACTGTTTTGTTGGGGTTTTTTAATTTTTTTCTCCTTTATCAGTGGTCCAGGTCTTACACAAGTTTTTGTTTGGGTTTTTTTGTGTTTTTTTTTTATTGTTTTTTTTTATATATATATTGAAATGTCTCTTTCTAATCATAAATAATGCCTCACAATTTAAATATATAGTGGTGTGAACAGTAGTGAAAAATAGATCTGGAGTCGGCTCCACTGCAAGCTGCAGCAATATTAGCTTCCCTCTGGGTCTTCTGTAGTTTTACAGAGCTTACTTACAGAAAGGGTGTTTTCACAATCAAGGGGGCAATTGCTGATACTGTATTTAGAGGAGTAGTCGTGTTACACTCTCACTTCTTCATTGGTTTATCACCTGGAGACTTGTAATCCAATTATATAATCAAAAATGGGAACAGGGCATATGCGTGTACATTCTGAAAGTGAAGAAAAGAAGTGAATTTTATATTTCAATTAACAAAGTGTTTTCAAAGGAAGTGGGAGAAAATTTAAAGTATACTGAAGGGGAGAGAATATACTTGTCTGTGTCTTTTAATGTAAGGAAATTATAATTCAAAGTCACACCTTAGGAGGGCTAAGACAAGGCCATGTCTGCAATATTTGCTGTCAGTCCTCAGGTTTTGGCCAAGTAA
>JANHGB010033374.1:0-17906 GCA_026283785.1 Coracopsis vasa
GGTTGGACACAGGGGCTTGGAGCAAGCTGCTCTAGTGGAAGGTGTCCCTGCCCATGGCAGGGGTTGGAACTGGATGATTTTAAGTTCCTTTCCAACCCAAACCATTCTATGATTCTATAATTCTATGATTTTTTTTGGCACTGAACCTGATTTGCCTGTTTATTGTGAGATGTTTCTGCAACTCCTCCAGGCAGCTTTGTGTTTTCTTAGACTGAGCAATGAGCTCCCCAGAGCAAATTCTGCTCCTAATCCTGTTAGCGCCTGGGCTCTGATCTCCAGGGCTTCTCCGGTTTGTGTTTCGACACAGCCTGACGCTGCTGGGCCTTGTTCTTGCTCTCTGGATGAAAGCCTAAACATTTTAATCCTCCTTCAGTCTATGTGTGAGTTACAGAAGTCGGCGGTGATGAGTTCAGCAGTTCAATTACATGTTGTATAAAACAGGATTTCCTTTTATCTGGGAATGCCACATCGAGCTTGGCTCTCTTGTAGCGCAAGCTGTCTGCCAGAGACCCCTATGAATGCAGTCTGTTACAAGATGGTGGGTGAGAGCCATCTGCATATCTTCTGGGGTTTACATCTCATCTCTTTCATCTCTTTACTCCTCTGATTTGCCTCACAGTGCTCGAGGTGGAGCAGAGGTTTCCATCGAGCTACCCTGATCTCCAGGAGCTCCCTTCCCAAGCAGCAGTGGTGGATCAACAGCAGGCAGCATGTCTGGTTCTGGTTAGGATTGGGGTTACTCCACTCTTGGTCTGTTTATCCACACCACATTTCATGTCTCATCCAGTCTTCCTTTATTTTCTCTGAAGTCCTCTGGTTTCTATGGGACTCGAGGAGCCCCATAGAAGCCAGCAATGGTAGCTCCTTGTCTTTATGTTTTGCCACCCCACAACCTTTACGCAGCCCTTTATGCTATAAGTCTGTATTAAAACCATCTCAGCCATCCACAGGTTGATGAGGGCTGGGGTGGGGGGAGGATGCAAAGCATCAGTGGGAACAAAACAGAAGGCACTGTATTTTCTGTCAGGAGCTGGATCGCCTGCCTGGAACCTCGGCTGAGTTTTACAGAGACTGGCGCAGATGCTTAAACAGCAGAAAACTGAGATACCAGTTCTTGCTGGAGCTGGGAGGGGAGGCCTTGGGCAGAATCTTTCAGGCTGACTTGGGCTATGGCCTCCTGGGTGAATTTCTCCTGGTGCTGGCAGAGAACGTCTGTCATGAAGACAGAGACGCCGTCCTTCAGATCTTACAGAGCCTTTCGGGCACCAAGCGCTTCGGGTTAAACCTGGATCTCCTGAGCGAGCTGGAGAAGGAGAGCAGCAGGGATTTGTTTAGGAAGCTGTGGAGCATGAGCAGGGGGGATTGCACCGCCAGCCATCCCAGCAGCACAGCCGGCTGCGAAGCGGAGCGGGGAGCCCCCCTCATGGATGCCAGCTTGCAAAAGGAAACCGAGGAGGAAAGGAGAGTGCTGGAGTTGATGAAGTGTTACCAGATCAACTGAAGGAGCAGAAGCACCAGAGTCATGCAGAAACAGGGGCTCAAAGCTTGACTTTGGCATTGCTGTGTAAGAGGGATAAACGGGATACTTCTGGAGCACTGCTGTACCTTTCTCTGTACCTGGGAGCCACCCAGAGCAACAGTTCTGCACAAATAAAGGTTGGTTACTGAGAGGACTGAGTTGTGATCTTTGGGGCAGGGTGTCCTCACAGAACAGCTCTGTGAGAGTCTCTTAGATGCAGGGGGGGAGCCTCAAACATTACCTGTGTGGAGGGGCTTCAGCACACAAACCCTTGGAAAGCCATCAGGGAAGATGTAAAAGTCTAAATACCATGCTTGAGACCTCTTCTTCTGGGCTATGGAGGTCATCTGCCATCAGAGGAGGGTCTTCTCTGGGTTCATTGTGCTTAGAGGGGTCAGAGCAATAATTAACGTTCACTGCAACTGAGACTTTCAAGAAGATGGTGACAATTCCCTTGTTGCCACCACGCTTCCCATCACTGCATCTCTCCTCCATGGCTGTGCTGCACGAGGGACCTGCCAGCTCATAGTCACAACGCTCCAGAGCAGCTGGGAAAGAGGAAAGGTTCTAGAGCCCGTGTCCCAGGGAACAGCCTGCCCCGGGGCTGCTCAGAGGGCTTCCCAGCAGGTACTTGTCTGGAATGGGATATTTCAGCTGCTGTTTGATCCCTGCTATCAGCCATGTGCACTGGAGGCACGGGGTCATTCGCAAACCCCACCTTGGGCCAGCGAGCTGCTGTGTGCATCGTCCCTGCCTGGCGCTGACACTGCTGACCCTGTGGCTTCCTGCCCTCCCTGCTGAGGACGTGCTGGCTGCGTCAGTTGTGACTGCAGATGCGGTGTGATGGAGACAAGGCTGCTGGGAGCTGCTGTTCTCCTCTGCCTCATAGATGTTCTCCATGCCTTTGCGGTTGAAGAGAAGGGAGATGTGTTCAAGAGGATGGCTTGTCCTGCTTTCCTGATGTTCGACAACGCCGCTTACCTGGCTGACATGACCTTCGAGCTCCCTTGCAATTGCAAGCCTGGAGAAGTCTCTTCCGTCACCTGGTATTTCCAGAAGAGCATAGGCAGCCACAAAACCACAGTCCTGACGGACTTTGCTGGCAACGTGATCATTGACTCCGGCCACATCCGCGCCGGCAGTGACATGCTGAAGCGTTTCAGTATCCGGATGTTCAGTCTCATCATCTTCCAAGCCCAGGTGACAGACTCAGGGCACTACCTCTGTGGCACTAAGGAAGGGGACTTCTTCTATGGCTACGACGTGGACGTGCAGCCCACCAAGTCCATCATGGTGGCTTTTGAGGACAAAGGGCAGCACGTCCAGGATGACCGCACGGAGCAGCTCATCAGCCTCTTCACCACCTTCTGGGACTGGACTAAATGTGACCGCTGTGGGGTGAGAGGCGAGCAGCGGCGGATCGGGCTCTGCTACGTGCAGACTGCCCAGCTGCACCCCCGGTACCGCGCTGCTGCGCCCAACGTCACGTCCTGTGGCTCCAAGGCTGTCCCTGCTCACTTCCAGAGCCTGAGCCAGCTCCGAAGCCCCGAGGTGGCCATCCGGAGCTGCACGAGCCCTTGCCGGCCGGACGAGGTCCCCGAGGAAGGCATGCAGACCATCTCCAATATCATTTCCAAGCTGGGCAGGAAGCCCTGGCTGCCCCGTGTCCCCACACAGTTCCACAAGCAGCCCGTTGGGACTGACCTGATCATCACGTGCCCGGGAGCCCGGCCTGAGCATGCCGTGGCCTGGGACAAGGACTCTGTGCGGCTCTACCGCTCCCGCTACCTCGTCCATGTCAACAAGACCATGCGGGTCTTCATTGACCACGGCAACCACCTGCACATCCGGCGGATCCGGAGCAGGGATAAAGGCACCTATTTCTGCTGGCGGGAGGGTGAGATGGTGGCTGGCTTCCGGCTCAGCGTCTTCCACCCGGCGCGGCGCCGGCGCTCGCTCCGAGACCCCGAGACCATCTACGCCATGCACGTCATCGGCATCAGCTACATCGTCATCAGCATCCTCTTCGTCGTCATCCACGTGTGCCAGTGCTTCTGGCGGGTGCTCAAGGGCCCTGTCTGAACCTAGCATCTCCAGCACGGCCCCAATGGGCAGCTCTTACACCTCGGACCATTCTCCCGTTGGAAATTCCTGGTGTTCTGAGCAGGAATTCTGGCAGCTGCTCAGCCTCCCTGCTGCGTCCAGAGCCTGATGGAGAGGCCCAATGTGGAAAACTCCTCGTGCTGCAGGTTGGCTTGGCAGGAACAGGAGGGGATTTCACACCAGCACCGTTTGTTCCTGGCTCTGCTGCTGGTTTCTGGTGGGGTTTTAAGCTCAATACAGTCCCTTCCAAAAGAATTCCTGGAGTTGGTGCAGGATCTTCTGGCCAAGCTCGAAACACAGCAGTGATTTATTAGAGCTGGTTTGCTAAAGGGCTGCTAAACCCAACCATCAACCTATTTAAATCCAATTAAGCCTCACTTTTCTTACCCTTTTTGGTCACTGGTTTGCATTGCTGAGAACTGAGTGCCAACACTTCCAACTGTTGAGTGCCCCTTTGAGCTCCCCAGCCGGAGCGAGCCCTTTCTGCACATTCAGGTTTCATCAGTTTTTAGCTCCATTTTTGAAAAGTCTTTTTTATTTTATTCTATTTCTTTTTTTTTTAATTTTTCAAATCAAGCTGCTGATTCTCTTCAGAAATTTCTCTGGGTTTCGGTTGTTTTAAACTCCCCTGGCTCAGCACCAGCCTGGGAGTCAATAGTTACACCTGACACAACAACCATGCATGGCCTCCATAGAGGATGGCATCTCTACAGGGCTGAGGTGGCCACTTGCTTGCTCTGAGGCACAGAGCAGGGCTTCCCCACAGGGCTCATCGCCCATGGTTAAGGATGTGGCTGGGGGATTTCAGCTTTCCCAAGAGAAATCCCACTCTCCAGGAGGGCAGCGTGGAGGGCCCCTTACAGGTGAAGCATCGGCCGTGCCTTGGGGTACAGCACTGAGCTTGTGTCCCACGATGACTTTGGGCTCAGTTTGAGCTCCCAAAGGGCCTTTCCACCGCGGCTCATCCCAGCTAACGCAGAGCCCTGGCTGTGGAGAGGCGGTTGCAGGCAGACCATGGAAGCAGAGCCCTTGGTTTAGGTTTATTTCCCATCTCCAGCTGCTGCGGGCGTTAGGGCATTCATTCAGCAGCAACGTGGGCTGCAAAGCTCCCGCCGGAGGCTGCTCGCAGGGGACTGAGCCCCCCGGGCCACCACCATCCCACCCCAGATGCCAAACCCAGGCAGCTCCCATCTCCTGAGACATCTGCCCTTGGGAATGGCCTTTCCGGTGTCGGCAGTGGGAAAGCGTGCTCAGGACCTGAGCCAGGGTGTTAGGGGGACAGAAGGGATTGAGGGGGATGGCATCTGAGTGGCATCCCATGTGCTCATCCCAAAGGGCTCGCAGGTTGTTGCTCCTATGTTAGGTGGCAGCAGGGCAGGGTTTGCTCGTGGTCAGCAGCTAAGGTGGGTATAGGGGCTGCAGCAGAGCACCAGGCTGGGTGATAGCCACACATGGCACGTGCTGGTCCAGGGGGAGAATGGGAGTAGAGATGTGGGGACAGAGCCACGTGGAGCCCGAGGACAAGGGATTCCTCCCACTCCATCCATTCCTTGGATGCCCACTCCAAGGGTAGGCTCGAGCTCCATGCACAGCAGGGATTGACTGGGACAGCCCCAGTCCCAGGCCCCCTGGCTCCCAGTGTGACAGGCAGGATGGGGATGGCTCCATGCACAGCAGGGATTGACTGGGGCAGCCAGGCACTGGGTTGTAAGGGATATGTGTTAGCATCAGTGTGGGCCCCCCAGAGGCAGCCGGGATGAAGCTGGGGGCATGGAGGTCACTGTAGGGATGCTGAGGACAGGGATGGGGACAGGACACACAGGCTGGCAGCCAGGCTGGGAAAGGCTCCCTGGCTGCTGCAGCAGCACAGGGACAGCAGCCAGGCCCTGCTGGACCACAGCCACCAGCACTGGGACACTGACAGCATCCAGACAGGGACGGTTGTAGCAACAGCCACGGGTGCAAGGTGTGGGCACCCAGACCCACTGGTTGGGGTGGGTCGTGGTGGTGGGACTGGGGCAGCCCTCAGGGCCAACCTCTTGCTGCCACATCCCCATTTAACCCAGGAAGTTCCTTGTCCCCATCCAGCCCTGTGTCCCCACAAGCTGTCCTGGGCCAGAGGCACCAGCAAAAGGCAGGAGTTTTACCCACAGGAACACCTGAATTGGGGCTCTTACCTCCACCATAGGTGATGCTTGGCATCCCCAGCCTGCTGGAGCAGTGACCCCCTCATTGACACGTGCTGTGTGACAGCCCATGGGGCCAGCGGGTCCCTGTCCCTATCAACTGTCAGCAGTGCCCTGGGGTGCAGAGCGCACAGGGGCAGGGGACACAGCACAGGGGCTCCAGGGGCCTGCAGGAGCCCTCACGCTGCTCCCTGGAGATTGATTTGCTCCCAGCTCCTACACAGCCGGGATCAAAGCATGGAAAACCGTCACTCCCGGCGGCTGCGGGAGGCAGCGCTGGGCTCCCCCCCCCCTCCTCCTCCTCCACGGCCCCCTCTTAATGAGAGGAATGAACCAGGAGCAGGCTGGAAGTTTTAATTAGAAGCTTCCAGGCTGTGGGAAGACAAAGGCGAATGTGCCGCTGGCAGGCAGGAAAGTAGGGCAGGAGGAGCCGGTGACCCCGGTCCCCATGGGGCTGCAGCACACCCAGAGCCACGGCCCCATCCATCCTGCTCCCACCACATCTTGGAGGGTGGCTACGAGGAGCTGGTGCAGGCAGCCAGATGTGTCAGTGCCCAGATGTGCCCTGGCAAGGCAGCAAAGGGGGTCAGGGGGTGCAAGGGATGAGTGCGGTCCCAGGGTAGGGATGCTCGGAGCTCTCTGCCCCAGGCCTGGGGTTCTGCAGGCAGCTGGAGCGAGGGGGACACAGAGAGAGGGGTGGCAGCAGCAGCAGGGGTTTAGCAAGGGGGGATCAGCACAGAAACACTCAAAGCAGCAGGAGCTGGGCCTGCACCCCGGGACATGGCACAAGCTGGACCCCCACAGCACAGCAAAGGGGGCAGAAGGCACCCACAGGAACCCCCAGGTGATGGGGGAAGCCACGATGGAGCTCAGCCCCAGGAGCAAGGGCCTTTCCCAGGCCCCAGGCCCAGCTTCCCCCAGGAGGGGGACAAGAAGCAGCAGCCAATGCCTCTCCTCAGCCCTCTGCTCTGAAACAAACTATTTATTGAAAGTACATGTTAGTTCTTAGCATCAATAAACAATAAACTGTCTGCTGCCAAAAACATCCAGGGCTAGGCTGGGAATGGGGGACATGGAATGGGGGACATGGAATGGGGGACATGGAATGGGGGACATGGAATGGGGGACATGGAATGGGGGACATAACAGGGACTTGGGGGTGATTATGAGAAGAAGAAACGCTTAAGGGGATCGTTGTGGGGCTGCAAAAAAGGACGTAGAGGAAGGAAGAAATCTGGTACCTGGGCTAGGGACATTGGGAGGGATCACGGAGCCATCAGCGTAAGAGCTTCATTGGCTGGGGGGTGGGAGCAGGGGGGATAGGGGCGAGTTCTTTGGGTGTCCTCTTGCTGCCCTTCTTGGTACTGGTCCCCCATTGACGCTCTGAGACAAGAGGAGAGAAGCAGATGAGGCAGCTCCTGGGTAACAGCAGCAAACCCAGAGCCCCTCCTATGAGGATCCAAGCCTCCTCCTTCCCACCCCTCTCCAAGTACCCGGCACCCTTCCCAAGGCTGTGGCTACAGCCAGGAAGCAGCAAACCCCAAACAGCATCTTCCAGCAGCACCAAACATCCCATTGCCAGGTGTTTGTCCTCCCAGATCAGAACGGGGCTGGCAGAGCAGCAGCTTGCTGAGGCAGGGATCACCCCCACAGCCCATCACACTGCAGGGAAAGGGGTTCCCTGGGTGCCTGGCTGGGTGCAGAGGGGCACAGGACTCACCTGGGATGCGGGAGGGCTGCACACAGCTCTTGCTGCTGCCCTGGAGCTGGGCAGTGCAGCTCTGGAGCCCACCCAGGCAGGGGAAGGCGAAGCTGTGAAAGAGAAAGGGATCATTTCAAACCCCCAAAGCTCAGGGCAGAGCCCCCCCATCATCCCCAGCTGTCCCAGGTGAGGTGGCACGGATGGGGGCTCAAGCCCCGGGGGGGGGCAGAGGCAGGAGCTGCCTCATGGAGCACTGAGGGGCACAGGGTGCTGGTGGCTGCCTCACCTCTCCACTCGCCTCCGCTTCAGCACAGATGCTTTGGGGATGGAGGAACTCTTCATGGCCAGTGCTGGGATGGGGGCTCTGTAGCCAAGGAAGAGAGGGTTAGTGCCAGGGGATGGATCCTGACCACCCGCTCTCAGAAGGCTGAGAGGAAACCAGGCCAATGCCATCCCCCTGCAGGGAACAGAAGTCATGGGAAACCTGCCCAGTTTCATAGGGGAAGTGGTTGGAAGTAGGTGGAAGTAGGCACCCTGTGCCAGCACCTCAGCACCCTCAGAGGGAAGAGCTTCTTCCTTACATCTAACCTGAACTTCCCCTGTTTCAGTTTAAACCCATCAGCCCTTGTCCTATCACTGCAGTCCCTGAGGAAGATCCATGCAGGAGGCAACAGCCACTCAGGAACTGCTGCTCCCAAAGGTGGTTGGGCCATTCCCCTGTACCTCAGTTTCCCCAGTTACCCTTTATAGGAATCATTTCCTTGAGCTATGGGAGGAGACAGGGAGACCTAAGGGTGTCCTGCATTAGCAGGGGTGTGCTGATCTCTGGGTTTGGATGGTCACACAAAGTCACACAGGTTTGTATAAGCACCAGCAATAAAAACCACAATGAAAACCCCAATACTGTGCAGTCCCCACCTCTCAGGGACCTGCTTCCCAACCAGCACTTGGGGCTCCAGAAGCCATCTGGAGGATGCTCCTCCATGTCCAAAGAGAAAAGGAGAAGGAGAACTGGATTTTCTATCTTTGCCATTGATTCACACATGAACTTGTCCACAGGCTGAGCGTCTCCTGCCCAGTGTCCCCTCTTAGCAGAGCTGCAGTGATCCACAAAGGATTCCCCCAGACAGCAGGGCCACAGAGGGGAGATCCCCAAACACACACTTAGCCCATCCAGGGCAGCACTTACTTAGGCAGGAAGGGGCTACCCTGCTTCTTTTGGTGGCACCGGCTGTTCTCCCAGTCAGAGCATTCCGAGAGGCTGATGGAAACGGGCACAATGGCGCTGGGGGATCTGCTGTCCTGGCAGACCTCAAACGTCACATTGAGGTCATGGGCAGGCAGGGAGCACTGGTTCTGGGCAGCTGACACTGCCAGGGGCACACGGCTCCTGGTGAGTGGTGCTGGGCAGGATCTGGGGGTGTAACACGGTGGCACTGGGGAGCCAGGGGATGCTGGAGCTTCTGCTTCGAGCCAAGGGGTGCCTGGGCTCTGTGGCCTGGGAATCTCTGCTGCTTTCCCACATCTCTGCTGGCGTTTCAGCTGCCTTTTGACACCGCAGCGAGGTCCTGATGGGGAAGCATTGTCCAGCTCAGACTTCCTCCTCTTAATGGGGCTCGAAGCCATGGGCACACAGCTGGAGAATGGAGCAGGCTGCTGCAGGCATTGCAGGGTGGCACCCATCACAGGGGCACTGTACACAGGGACAGATGCCTCATCTAAAGGAGCAGGAAAGAAGCAGTCACCTCCCTGCCTGCAGCTCCCAGGAGCCCCCAGACCTCAGGGTATCCCCCTCTCCTCCACCACAGCTCAGTGGATGTCTGCCCAACAAGCCCCATGGCAGTCATTTCCCAGTGGGTGTTTCCATCAAACCACATTAAACCCAGAGGCAGCACAAGTAATCCTGCCCCTTGGTAGCCTAAAGGCACCAGGCTGGTCCCAGAGCAACTGCCTGTGGCAATGCCTGAGCTCTCCCAGGAAAATGGGATCTGCAGAGCCCACAGCTTTGCTACTGGGTTCACATGTGAGCAATGAGGAGGAAGAGCTCAGCCCTGGTCACACATAGGCTGAGGACACAGCCAGGGTGAACTGGGCAAACAAACCATGGAGACAAAGGAGAGGGGCCAGCACCAACTGCCCCAGATCCAAATCCTCACCATCACAGCTCCGCTTCATCCTCTTGGCTGGGGTGGCCTCGCTGAGCTCTGCAGATCTGTTCAGAGGCACAGCTTGCTCAGGGCTTCCACCAGTGTCCTGAGGGACCAGCTGGGCCAGGTCCTCAAGCACAGAGACCAAGTCAAAGGTAAGGAGGTTGGCAGCCTTCAGGACAGAATATAGCTTCTGGATGCCACTCAGGACAGAGGCCGCAGGCCTGGGGACAGAGAACCAGTTAGCAGGTGACCTTCAGCCAGTGTCACCAGTGACAGAGGCTCAACACCACCAGCATCACCTCTGAGACCCCACCTCAGGTGGGGCAGAGCCCATGAGCAGAGTTTTGGGGGAAGAGAAGCAAATTTGAAGCTGTGAGGTGCCCAAATGTGAATCTCTCACTAGAGAATACCGAGTTGTGTTCACCTGCTGGTTACAAGGGACCAACCAGCACCTAGAGACTTTCCTGGGGTTAAGACACTTGTTAGCTTGGTTAGAGACAGATCCAGGTCCACATCAAGGCCAGCTTCCCCCAGGAGGCCTTTCTAAAGAGGTTCATTCTGCCAAGATGCTTAGGGCAGACGCATGAGCAGATGGTGCTGTGGGAGCCCTGCCAGGGCAGGACCTGGGGGAGCCAAGGCAGGAGGAAAGGCTTCAGAGGTAGTTTCAGAACTAACAACACACACTTAAGGCTCAAACAGTTGCTGTGCCTGGAAACCTTCACAGCTGGCACTTCCAGGAGAGATTATTCCATGGGATTAGATCCCAGGAGCCAAATCCCTTGTTTTAGAGGGCAGGCAGTCATCTGAAAGCAAAGATGTGGGCCCGTGTTCATCTAGACCACCCCCAGGATGGCTACATGCAAGAGGAGGGTGGACAACCCAGCTTCCACAGGCAACCAAGAGGACATGGGGAGGGCAGGAGGACACTCACTTCTCTGTGTGGTGGTCAGAGAGCCCCTGCAGAAGGCTGTTGCTTCCAAGCCTTGGTTGCTTCAGTTCCAGCTGCAGATCTGTCCGATGGGATGCTCTAGGGCTGCTGGGAGGCCTTTCCTCTGGAGCCTGGAGCAATCACCCAAAATTCCTTACCCATCTAGCCTAGGGTTAGCCCACATTTGAGCTGAGTTTGGTCCCCAAAATGCTTGTTACCTGGGAAGTTAAGGGGTTTCGCTAGCAAACCACAGCCCAGCACGTGCTGAGCCAGGACACATGGACCCGCTGAGCTCCTGCCATCTCCCAGCAGGCCCAGTGCACCCCATGAGAGCCCCAGCTTCTTCTGGGCCCTGCTCATCATGCCAAGCCCTCCTGTGCTGCCCATCCCTCCTCTCACCTCGTCCTCCAATTCCAGCTGCATCTGAACAGGGAAACCAGCATGCAGCTCCTGCTGCTCTCCATGATTCTCCCTCTGATCATCAAAGGCCAAGCATGCCTTTGGGACAGCTTCCTCCAACCTACAGAAGCCAGAGAAGCAGGCACTGAGCCAGAGAAGATCCTCTGGTGAAGCACCAGTTTGCATGAGAAGTTTTGGAATGGATCAAACAGAAGATTGGGCCTTTGCAACCCCGCTTCCCTTGGTGCTTGTGTGCTGTGCTCCATCAGGTTCAGATCCAAACCCAACTACAGTCGAGATGATGCACACCAGCAGCTCATCTGCTTTCTGACAGGCACCTAGGCTCTTACCAGCACTAAACCCCTGCAGGCTCCTTGACACAGGGGACACACAAAAGCTCTGTTGCTTCTTTTCCCCTCATCCTCACCTGGGCAGCTCCACTGGGCTCAAGCTGGAGGGAGCCTGTGGCACTGGTGCCTGGTTCTCTGCCTCTCGGGCAGCATCCTCATAGGCACGAAGCTTTGCCCGCAGATCTGCCACCTGCAAGGAAGGATCTTCTGTTTGCTCAGATGGTTTTAGGACCCCTGGAGCTCAGAGGTTTCATCCCAAACCAGCCATAGCTAAAGACAGAGGCCTGCCCTCCCCACCAGCATCTCACCTCCCCTTTCAGCTGCTCACAGATCTCGACATATTCACAGATATGGTAGTCAGAGCTGCATGTGCTGCTCTTCAGCTGCAGAGACAGGGATGAGACAGAGGTTAAAGAAGCACTGGGGCAGCACATACCCTCTCCTGACACCAGAGCAGGGCAGCTCCTCAGCCTCCTCCAGGATGCAGGGTCCCCATGGAGCCCCGGGGTGGCTGCAGCCGACACAATCTATACTCAGGGACCTATTGCCACAGTCACAAGCCTTTTTAGGCTCTGGGCTGAGGAGCTTTAGCAGAAGCCTGGGCACACAGTGCCTACAGCTCCACCAGCTGCTTTCTGCCCAGAGCAGCACCCCCAGGGCTGGAAAACTCACACTGGATAAGGGAGGCTCCCACTAATCTACCCCAGCATGCAGCAGACTCCCAAACACACAACACATCACCACCACAGGATGAGCTCCTCACCGACAGCTTGATCTCCTTGGCCCTGCTGGCATACTTGAGCGTGTTGTAGGTGTCCTCATAGGCCAGCACAGAGGGGCTCACCGCTGCCACCATGACAGTGCGGCAGTTGCCACCAAGGGAGTCCTTCAGCAGGCGTGTCAGCTTGCTGTCCCGGTACGGGATGTGGCTTTTCTTGCTCTGTACCAAGACATCAAGGATCTGCTCAGCTTTTGGCCCTTGGGCACTCAGCTCCTAACCCTGAGTCACAAGGGGATGGCTGCATCCACCCCACAGCACCAGCAGCACTGAAACTTGAGGACACCACTCACATTCAGCCAGAGCCCAGCAAGGCCATGTGGGGAACAGCGTTACCTTTGCATCAGCCAAGGCATTGATGACGTTGATGAGGGCCAGCAGCGAGCGGTTGATGTTGGCACCCTCCCGGAGCCGCTCTCCCCTGGTGTTGGCGACCGATGCTCGCTCTGAGCCTGCCAGGTCGATCAGGCTCATCTTGGCCACCTTCAGACCCCGAGTGAAGCTGCCAGTGCAGTCCTGCTGCTTCACATGGATCTGTGAGGACAGAGATGGGTGAGGCTGCAGCCCAACAAGGCACATGGGGTTGTTGGTTGGAGGCAGCTCAACAACCAGGCAAGAGGTTGATGTTTAGAACAGGATGGCCAAGTGGATCATGTGGGCTGTGAGGCAGAGAGGAGCCTGGCACGCCAAGAAGACAAGCCAAAAACTCAGTGATGACATGAGTAGCAAAACCATGGAAGGGATCCTGCAGGAAGTGACAGAGCTATGGAAAACAATCAGCATCTCCTATGCTTGGTGCACAAGCAGTGCAGAGCTGGTTGGGTCCCCAAAGGGCAAAACACCACCCAGAGCCCCAGCCTCAGTGGATTTTGTCAAACTCAAGACACCAATGGGGGGCTACAAGCCCCCAGAGGACAGTGGCTCTCTGGGCCCCCTCAGATGCATCAGCCAGGGCTTTCAGCGCTGAGCGCTGATCCCAGCTGGTGTGGGCAAGGAAGGACACAGCCACCAAGACTCATCTGGCAGCATCGCTCCATAACTTCCCCTTCTGCATCCCTAAAGGTCTCTCTGGAGAATGCAAATGCTTTCCTCACAGTCTTAAAAACACACTCAGCCCCCAAGGAGCAACACCTGCATGGACTGGAAGTGCCATGGAAGTGCTGGAGCCCAGTGACAGGTCCTGCACCCTCACCAGATTGTGGCGTGCCTGCCAGGAGGCAAAGCTGGCAGCAGGAAGGGCAGATTTCCAGCCCAGCTAATGGATTCACAGCAGGCTGGAATCCAGCACCCACCAACAAACGCAGCTGGGATGCCGGCTGGAAAAGCATCCAGACACCTGGACTTCCCCCTGCAAGCAGCCATGGGTGAGACACCAGGTTCAGACTGAAACTGCAGTCAGAGCCCTTCAGCTCCCTAAACAGCCGTGACCGCCCTGCTAATTCAGGAGAGGGCCTGGCTGGAATTGAAATCAACTGGCAGGTTTGCATAGGAGAGCACCAAGAAACTGGGGAGCCTGTTTACAGAGCCCCTGGGGGAGTGTAATTCCCAGCTCAGTGCCACAGGAGACACTATGGAGGAGACAGCCTGCTCAAGGCACAAGCACAAACCAGCAATATCAGCCCCTTTGCTCTGGGTCAGGTTTTAGGTACAGCTCCCACATACTGAGTCAACAAGAGTCAAAAGCATACAGCGAAGTTTCAGCCCCAAGAGAGAGAACACCAAGCTGAGAGCATGGAGCTGGCTGGGAGATATGGTCAACAGCATGACCAGTACATGCTGGCCTGCAGCAGTGTGGCCAGTGCCCTGTTCAGCCCCATACCTCTCTTTTCAGGGCTACAACCACTCTGCTTTTCCCCATGGCACATGAGGAGCAGTGGCAGGAACCCCAGTCCTGGCATGGGCTTGCTTCCTGTCTCTTTTTAAGCACAAAAATCCCCAGTGACACTGCATCCACCAGCCCTCACCTGGAAGATGGCATGCGAGC
The DNA here is from genome assembly GCA_026283785.1 of Coracopsis vasa. Lineage (NCBI taxonomy): Eukaryota > Metazoa > Chordata > Aves > Psittaciformes > Psittacidae > Coracopsis > Coracopsis vasa. The sequence continues at coordinate 14,100 of JANHGB010033374.1, forward strand.
GGGACGAGGCAGCGTTGGCATCGGTGGGATGCTGCGTCCGGTTCTTGTTGCCATTGGCCAACATCTCCAGGAGCTGCTCTGCTGATGCAGGCTGGGAGAGAACAGGGAGAGGAATGATACCAGTGTGCCCCATCTGCAGGCACAGACACAACCCAACACAGCACCCACAACTCTGGCATCCTGCAGCACTGTGGGCCTCCTTTCAGCTCAGGGTCATGTTTGCTGCCAGCCAGGAGCTGTGCAGATGGCACCCCCCTATCTTCATACAAACCCTATCCTCAGGACACATCTGCTTTCAGAACTGGTGCAGGTGCAGCATTGCCTATTTTCATACTGTTGTGCCCATTTTAGTACCTACCTGGTGGAAGGAGAGGCCCTGAACCACAACTCCTCTCTCAGGATCCTCCCGGATAGCTAGAGGTCCCTTGGGCTCCAGCAGGTCATAAATCTGTTCGTTGTACACCTGAAGCAGGGAACTCAATGTAAGGCTGAGGTTTGGTTCCCCAATGGTGAGCAGAGAGAGGAGCTTTGTACCCCAGGGTCACACATGACCTTGTGTCCCACTCCCAACACCACCTCCAGGACATCACTACACTGAGAGCAGCTGATGGTGCTCTAGGAGACAGCTCAGGAGGGCTTTAAAAGCAACTCACTTTGCCACAGCTCCTCTAAAGCCTTTCCAGCCAGGAACCCCTCATTGCTACATGCACCATGGCAAGGAAGGGAAAATGCCACGATTCCAGACAGGAGAAACCAGTAACATCAGTTCATTGAACTGGGAGGGTGAACCTGCTTCCAGTTGGGCTCCAGGGCTGCCCTGGGGACACCGGATACCTTGAACGTGGCACTACAGGGTCTGGATCAACCCCAAATCTTAGTGCCAGTGACCCAGTGGCAGCAGGCACAACGCACCTCCTGGTAGGAGACTAGGACCTCACAGCTCTTCTCCTGCTTTCTGGCCTCGATCCTCTTGTACAGCTCCACCATGGTGAAGTACATGATGCCAGGGCTGTGCTCCGAGCCCAGCATGGTGTAGGTTTTCCCTGCTCCAGTCGCACCATAGGCAAACACTGAGAGAAGAGAGGGTGGATGGTTGAAAGAAGGAATGGGAGCAGCAGAACATCCGCTCCCTGTTGGAGAGATGAGGAGATCTTCCTGCAGCAACCCCTGCAGCAGGGCTCGCTCACAGGCTCCCAGAGATGAGGCAAAGCTCATTATCCTCTGCACTACCCACATTAGCCTTCAGTGCAGGTTATTTCCTCATTTCAGCCTCTCCAGTTTAGCAGAAGCAGAATGAGTCCCCAAACTATCACCACTTGGATGCTCAAGTCACCTCCAAACTCTTCCCTTTAATAAACCAAGCAGCCCCATTCCCCCATCTCTCACCAGAATGTGTTTCTTCATCCAGCCCTCATAATTCATCTCATTTTCCCACCCCAGTCTTTCCACACCCTCTTTAAAACATCCCCATCAGACCAGGACACACCAGTCTAGAGAGCCTCAGCCCTTCTCCCTGTTAGCAGCACTCGGTGCCTCGCAACTCTCTCATTTGAGGATCCTGGAGTTCTTTTATGCAGATAGAGACACGAGACGTGCCTGCCAGGTGGGCACGGTGACAGAGGCAGCCTTCAGCGCCTCGCAGAGCACACGGGGAGCCAGGAATAGCATCCTGCAGCGCCAGTGCCCGGCCCGGCACACAATGAGACAGGAGCACGGTGTCTCCCGCTCGGTGCCTGCCTCGCACAAGTGATGTGCTCATTAAGGCACCGTCTGCTGACAGCCTGCAAACGGCACAGGGGCTGCAGCATCATGAGAGCAGCTTTCAGGCCCAGCTTCATGGAGCTGCCAGCCTGGGAGATGCTCATGAGGGGCACAGCAACCCCCAAAGCACCCCAAGGTGTGGCTGCTTCACCCCAGATCCCACTCCAAAACTCAGCATCCCCTGTGGATGCAGCCCCAGATCCAACCTACCTTCACTTCTGGCACAGTGCTCTGCTGACTCCCATTCAGCTCAGTGCCCACCAGAACCCACAGGTCCCTCCCAGTCGCACAGATCCCAGCCTGTACCCAGCTCCTGGATTATCCCATCACAAGCGCAAGGCTTCCCACTCATCTGTGTTAATCTACACATCGTTCTTGTTCGCCTTTCCCAGGCCACCCAGGTCTCTCCCACAAACCCTCTCCACCACAGAGCGCTGTGGGTCCTCAGCACAAGACAGACATGGATCTGTTCAAGTGGGTCCAGAGGAGGGACAATGAAATGGTTTGAGGCTGGAGCAGCTCTGCTCTGGAGACAGGATGAGAGCTGGGCTGGTTCAGCCTGGAGAAGAGAAGGCTCCTTAAGGGGAGACCTTACCGTGGTCTGTCAATTTATATAAATGGGGCTTATGAGAAAGTCAGAGAAAGGTTTTTACTGGGATTTGTTGCAACAGGACAATGAGCAGCAGGTTTTAATTGACAAAGGGCAGTTTTGGATTGGATAGAAGGAAAAAATGTTTTATGTGAGACACTGGCACAGGGTGCCCAGAGAAGCTGTGTCTGCCCCATGGGGCTTAGAGCAACCTGCTCTAGTGGAAGGTTCTCCTGCTTGCTCATAGCAGAGCCCAGACTGGATGAACTTTAAGGTGCCTTCCAATCCAAACCAGCCTGTGATTCTACAAGACCACTTCATGTTTTGCTTCCCCTCATTTAACTGCCAAGATTGGACATTTCCATGTCTAATCCCCATCCTGATCACACTTGCCATCACTAAGTGATGCCACCACCAAGTTTAAGGCTACAGGTTTTGCACTGCAGTTGCTCCTCCCCCATTCCCCACTCCCAGCTGCTTGGGGGCTTCCAAAACAAACCCACAGCTCTACAAAGCAGACAGGACAGAAGCTCCCAAAGGATCAAAGACATTCACCAGGTCTTACCAGAGCAGTTGTAGCCATCGAGGACGCTGTCCAGCAGCTCGGAGGTGGTGTGCTGGAACACCTCCTCCTGCCTGGCCTCCTCCCCGAAGACCCGGTCAAAGACAAACTTCAGGTCCTTGCCCTTGGGCCCCCGCAGGGGCAGCGCGCTGCCGGGGGGCCCACCGGGCTCCTCGGGGTTGAGGACGATGACGTGCTGGTCAACGACGTGCAGGATAGGGTGCACGGCCCGCTCCCGGGGGGCCGGGGGCCGCACACGCACCACGACAGCCACGGTGCCCTCCTCGGGCGCGGGGCACGGCACCATGGTGGCAGCAGGGACAGGCACAAGGCTGCTGGGACGACTCAGCTCAGAGCTCCAACGTCTCACAACGGGCCTCGCACACGCTGGGGGAGAGCAACGGCTCAGCGAGGGTGAAGCGGTTGAAGGGGGGGGTCTTGAAGCTGGGCAGGGCCTTGCACAACCACCCCTCCCCTAAGCCCAGAGGCACCGGTACAAACCCAGAGGCACCGGTACAACCCTAGAGGCATCGGTATAACCCTAGAGGCATCCGTACAACCCCAGAGCCACCGGTACAACCCCCAGAGGCACCGGTACAACCCCCAGAGGCACCGGTACAATCCTAGAGGCACCCGTACAACCCCAGTGGCACCGGTACAACCCCCAGAGGCACCCGTACAACCCCAGTGGCACCGGTACAACCCTAGAGCCACCGGTATAACCCCAGACCCACCGGTATAACCCCCAACTGCCTCACCAACGGCCCCACATCCCCTCCACCCCGGCACCGATCCCTCCCCTCCGGGCCTCCACAGCCACTCACCTCCTCCAGGCCCCTGTCCCACAGCCCTTCCTAACGCCTCAGACCCCTCACACCGCCTCCCTTCGAGAACC
>JANHGB010033375.1:0-10507 GCA_026283785.1 Coracopsis vasa
GCACAAGTCCAGGTAGATGACATCAACTGCTCTACCCCTGTCCATCAGTTCCATAGCCCCATCATAGAAGGCCACCAGATTGGTCAGGCAGGATTTCCCCTTAGTGAAGCTGTGCTGGCTGTCACCAACCAACTTGTTGTTTTTCATGTACTTTAGCATGCTTTCCAGGCGAATCTGCTCCAAGATATTGCCAGGCACAGAGGTGAGACTGACTGGTCTGTAATTCCCTGGGTCACCCATTTTCACTTTCTTGAAAATGGGGGTTATATTTCCCTTTTGCCAGCCATCAGGAACTTCACCTGACTGCTATGATTTTTCGAATATGTCATATTTGATTCTATGATTCTGTGATTTTTAGCATGCCTTTCCAAAATTGCTTTAAGTCCTTTTGCACTCCACTGAACTTGTTCCAGTTCGTTTTTTTAAAACACAGTGCTGAATATGGAATATACTTTCTCTGACTGAGATATAGCCGGTTCTGAGATGATGGCAATAATGTCTTGCTTTTTGGGAAGAAAATCTTCTGCGGTCCTTTGAAGTAACTTTGGGTAAAGTCGGTAGGAGCTGTTGATGTGTTCCGTAGTGTATAGCTAAAATATCTTTTTGCCTTCCGAAAGCCGGCCTTTCTCCAACTGACTCTGATTGGTACTTAAATGCTGCAATTTGCAGTACCTATATAAATCACCTGTCTGTTTTGAATGGCATTTAATGGTAGGGAGCATGAGTATGTTGAGTTCTCGCTTGTTTGCACGCTGCTATCTGCAATGTTCTGTCTACACAAATTCCATTGTTATTAGTTGTGTTCACATGTGTAATTTTTTTTGAGTTGTATATTAAACTGCTGAATGTTAATGGAATGCATGAATGTTTGACTGGTTAAGGTTGACATTGATACTATAAATACAAAAGATACCCAACTATGTTATTTCTTTCTTAAGAAATAAAACTGCGCAAAACCGCTTGCAGTAAAAGATATTTATTTCTTTTACCACATACGAATACTGGACAATAATTTATCCAGTTCTGTGTGCTTACACTGTGATAGTGGCAATTTAAACTAAATTCATAAATAAAAATTTGGAAATTAATTTGTTAAACTTTGGAAGATGTGATTGTAGCAAATTATTTCTTGGCGGTGATTTTCAGCAGTGGGTATCAGCTGAAAGTGTTTCCTTCTGATATTCTAATACTTGAGTTTGGAGATTTCCTCCAAACCCTTTGAATTGTTTTTCTGAGTATGTGCTTTCACAGTAATAAAAGTTTCTCTAGCCTAAAGTCTATTTTAACTGAAGTCAATTAACTTTATGAACATTTTCACATTCTATAAAACTTAACGTTTTTTTTGGATTATCCTTCACTCATATATCAGAAAGATATTTTTCTTTTTAAATACAATGTAATACCTTTGTTTAAACAGCCATGTATATCTTGAGTTACTTTCATTAGCTGAGTAACTTATCCTGCATTTTTATACAAGGAACTGCAGTTTAACTATAAATATATGAAAATGCCACAGAATTCAGGGCTACAACTCAAAAATGCTGATCAGTTTGTAAAATCTAAATCAGTCCCTCCATGAAACCTAGGGAAGGACCTCTGTGGTAGCAGAAAAATTTCCAGAAATTCACCACAGTCTTTTTCTGAGTTGCAGTTTGTGCTGATGTTGCCAGACAGCTAAGAGATGGGAAAAGCAGGAAATCTTTTCTGATTTAATCACAGTGCTGATTTGCAAAAGCAATTTAACAATGGAAAATATTTTTATATTTTAAGTCATAAAGACAGAACTATGAAATACACGGTAGATTGCGACTGCATTAAATTGGATTGTTTTCATTACTAATGAAGTCTTCATTTTGGAATCTGATGGTCAGAAATCCTACTTCCTTGACTACTTTGTGTGTTTGCTGTTATTTTGTCTGTTTGTTTTTTTGTTTGTTTTGTTTCCTTGTTTGTTTCATACTTGAGGGCAATAAATACAGCTTTTAAAGCACAGTCTTTCTGGTTTCCTGTCTTGGAAAGCTATTTCTACATTTTTTCTTTCAAAAGATTTTTGACAATACTGCGGGCAGTGCTTATCTTTTCCCTTGAAGATATTAAAATTGTATCATAAACCACACAATGTTTTCAATTGTGTTGATACATAAAAATTGCTTTTTAGGAGGCATCTTGTAGTCCTAGCCCTTGCATCTTCTATGTGAAAAAGTTTTTATTTAGGTCCCTTGATCTTTTGAAGAACTTGTAAATTAGGAAGACTTCAGGTAACCTGTGAAGAGAAGTACTTGGATGAAAGACTGAATACTCATTTCCAAATGAGTAGGTGATGAGGTTATGAAGAGCACATAGATGAGCTACGTAGCAGTTGTATTCAAGCGAAAGGTCTCTACTCATCTATCATATAATTGAAGAACAAATACATGAGTCATTTTGTCATTTGACTTCTAGTTGATCATAATATCAGCACATTCCTCTTATGAGACTTGCCAACGAAATATAGCCATATTCCTGCAGGGTAGAGCATTGTATTACTTCGTACTGCTGGGCTTTTATGATGTGACAACAATGACTTCTTTTACCTTGCTTTGCCTTTTGAAGCCAACACCATACCTTTGGATTTGCAGGTTTTGCTGGTATTTTATGAGTAAACAGGATGTAACAATTTAATGGTTTTTTTGTTTTTTGTTTTTTAATCAAGATTTCTGCTATATTCTGATACCAGTTGAAAAATGGATGATGATGACTTTGGAGGATTTGAGGTATGCTATTTGGATGACTTAATTTTTAAATGTAACTATTTTCGACTATTTTTAAAGGTGTTTATAGCGTTTTATAAAATACGTATTTTTCTTTCCTTGTGTGCTCCTAGGCAGCAGAGAGTTATGAGTTTGGAAGTGGTGAAAAACAGACTACATCCCCTGCTATTGCTTGGGCAGCATTCCCTACAGGTATTGATAAAATCACTGTAAACATTCTTAATAATATATTGCTGTCTTTCTGTATTCACTGTAAATATTAGTATTCAGAAGGGTGAAAGAATAATGAAACAATGAAAGAATAGGAAATGGAGAAAACGTAGCATAATAATGTTCCTGAGTAATTATTTTGGGAAGCTGCACAGAGTTAAACTTTCTTCAGGAATGAAAGAGAAGTACATTTTATCCAGTTCAAAGGCTGATTGGCATCTCATGGGAAGAAGAAACAGAGCTTCATCACTCAAATGATATTCCTACTTTTGAGTATGGAAGGTCTGTTGCAGATGAATGGAAAACATACAAAAAGTAAACTTAAAAGTAGAGCTTGAACATGTTTCTTCCTCCATTATGTTTCTTTGATTGTGCTAAAGTCTTTTAGTTGCTTGGGGTGGAGGGGATCATCTCTTTTTGTTTAAGTTTTTGAAGTCAGAAAATATATTATACATCCTTTATCTCACACAGAAGCTGAAACATTTTGGAGCTATTAGTTTATAGAAATGCCTACTGCCTGTCTGGATTTTAAGAAATTAATAAAAACTCATTGATAGTGGATAAATGTACAGTATCAGCAGCACTAAAAGATTGAGGAGGTGTTACTTGATTGCCAGTTGATCTTTGTTCTGAGAATTTAGTCTCAGTTTTACTACTTTCGCAGAAAGAAGCATCACTTTAGTAGCATTGAGAAAAAAAAACCCACACATTTTATTCTTTGGTCAGGAACTAAAGATTTCTAACTCTTATTATATAATTATATAATTATGCTGAATAAATTAAGCAAAATAATTATAATTTTAAAAATAAGACAGGGGTTTGTGTCAATATGAAATCCCCATAAATCAGAATCTTCAAATGGCTTGTTTATTTCTGGTGCTACTGGCTTTCATCCATTCCAGAATAGTTTTATTTGTTGCTAAAATAAAAGAAAACTAGTAAAAACCAAATAAGATTCGCAAGAGGTAGCAGGACCGATGCCCGCATTCTCCAACCTAGTTGATTCTGTGATTCTATGAAAATAAGGAAACTGTATTTTCCCAAGTAACTTTATTATTCATTTTGTCATTTTGCTGTCGTTACTCAAAAATCCGTAAATTCATTATCATATTTGAATGTGTTTAAATTAAATCCAATATAGCTGTGTGGTGCCTGTCTCATGAAGTCTAATTTATACCTAGTGAGGCACGTACAATTTAAATGATTTGGAAGTAACATGGAAGTTTTTTGTATGATTTGTGAGTGACACAGAAGTCTTAATAAGTTAAGTTGTTAACTTATTAACAACTTATCTTAATAAGTTGGATAAGTTGTACCAAGGTATTTAAAAGAAAACCCCTTGCATTCAGAATATCTTATGTGTTTTTTCCATGCAAATGTTGCAGTCAATAATATAACTTATTGCAAAGGGCAAGATATTAATAGCATCAATCAAAATGCTTGTTAGACACTGACTTGTAAGTTAATGTTTGTCTGTCCAATGTTATTTATATTTATATATAAGTTGTTCTTGTCTTACCCTAGCAATTTTTCGGTCACTAAAGTTTGCTGAAAAATGTCAGAAACTCAAATGTATTATGGTGCTATCAAGTGTGATACCATTATATACACCCAAGATTCGGTGAACTTTATGGAGTCATAATTTTTCTGTATTAATTATTATGAGCGATGTCAGTTCTCATTTCAATAAGCATGCACTGGAGTATTGAAGTGCCTGTTTTTATTTTTAATTTGCATGGTTTGAAAGGTGCTGGTTTTCAGCTGTTTTATTGAAATAGTTGTTTTCAGTTCTTTACATAATAATTTTTTTTTCTGCAGAATACTAACATCTTGATTTGTGGGGGGATACTGGAGGGGTGGAAAATAGTAGGAAACTAAGATATCCCTAAGGAGATTGGAGGAAACTCGTTTCATTCTTTGCCATGATTGGACAGGTTCTTTGTCTTTGTTGAGAATAAAATACAGCCTCATTTAACTCTGGAAAGGTCATTTTCTTTTGCTAACATTTGCATTACTTGGGGTATGTGGCTTTAAAAATGAGTCGGGTAACTTTTCAGATTTGACTATCTAGAACAGTTAAAAGATTGTCTTGTTGCATGTTTACTAGAATACATATCACCTACCTCTCTCTCTTCCTTACAGTTGCCAAACTGCTTTAAAAGGCAGTTATATTGCCTGAATATTTTGACAGCTTTATGGAAACCCATGTCTTAAAAAAAAACAGTACAAGACTGATGAGAATGAGTTCTGAGTTTTCTTATGTTGTGTAGTCATTGAATACTGAAAGATTTGTTTTTGAGGTTCAACTAGATGGTTGCACTGTTATAAACTTTTGGTAGCTCTGTATAAGTTCTACTTTAATAAGAAGTTAAGAAATAAAATTAGTATTTCTGTATGGCCTTCGGTTTAAGTTGCTGCAATAGTGTATGTAATTACTTATTTTCTGGAGCAGTTTGGCTTTGGAAGACTAAAATGTGGGGAAGAGCTTTCTGCCGTGAACTACAACAAATCATCTTGAAAGTACATTAAAGTGTTTTTTCCTTCCTGTCTATATGTTGATGTAAACTGGTGTGTGTGAAGAAGCAGCCAAGTGTTTCCTGTTGGTAGGAGGACATTCATACTTATTGAAGTCAACAAAGAAATTGTTATCACCTTATGTAGACATTTACTTGTTGATTATAATGCCATAACAGATGTGGAAATGCTCTTCATTCTGATGAATCAGTGATGTGCAAAAACAATGATTGAAAGTGTTGGTTTTGGAAAGGGAAAGATTGGGAAATTTGCTAAAGGGAAAAAAAAGGGAAAATTGCTAAGGAAACTACTAAAGCTCCTACAGGTTTGCAGAATACTACGCATGCCATCTGAGACACAACATTTATTATTGGCATATTGGGTGTCAATTGATACCTGTTAATGTATCCCTCTACTCATTCTTCAAGCAATTTAACCCTTTCTAGTAGTTCTCCATTTGCATTGAGTGAAAAGCAGTGTAAATACAGGAAATACTTTGTCTATTTGGGATTATATTTATTAGTTAATGCTTTTTGTTTCATAGGAAAAGAAGAATTTTTAACAGATTCTGCTGTTCTTCCTTCATAAATTGTTTTTCACTGATTTTAATGATTAATTTGAATGAGTGTTACATGTGTCTTTTAGAATGCATGTGACATACTCTGTTTTGTGCTAGTTTGCTGTGTATTGGCAAATTAAATTGGTTGATATTTGTAAACCTGATAATTTTCAGTTTATTTTTCCCTAAGCTGTTTATTCAGCATTATGCAGGCTATAGATCTCTGTGTTCTAGCTCTGACATTACAGCTGACAGAAATTCCTGCCTTGTAGAATACAGTTTTCTGTCTCTTACAGTTGTATTTGAGCAACCATGTGGGCCTGGGATTTAAGCAGATCAGTGAAATTTGGATACACAAACCCAGTCTATATGAATGTTAGTTTTAACTGAAAATGTTCAGTGGTACAATTTACAGTGTATACAGTATAATTTAAAGGGTCATTGAATTCTATCATCAAAGACATGGGTAGTTGAGGATGGAAATACAGTTTTTGTTTCCTGTGGTTTTTTATTTTTAACAGCTGAAACCTGCATGTGGGAGAAGTGTACTACAAGTAGTTTGCAACGTTCTACAAAAGTATGTGAAAGAATTATTATATGGTCTGTTGCTCATGGGTCTGATGGCATATCATCTGTTAATTGCTGGATATAAATAACATCCAATTAGTAAGTGTTACTCATGTTTATTTTTTCAGTGGTAGATTTCATATCTAATGTCTTCAGTCTGAAGTTCAGTATGAAGAATGGAATGTGATCTAATAGTTCATGTTCATCTATATTTTGTTTTCAGAATTTCTGATTCCCCATGATTTTAATAATTGTTTGAGCTTCATTACTAGGATAAAGATACAGATTTTTTTCTCGTGTGAGCAAGATTGCAGGCTGTTACTGATCTATTAGTTTTGTCAGTTCTTACACATAAACCTATTATAGAATATTCTTAATATTGGGAAATCGATAGTGTATGACTGTGTATCATAGCAGGTGGTGCAGCAGTTGGAGAGGATTTATAAGTGGTGCTGAGAAGCCAATATACATACTACATGTGCTTCAGGAGTTTTATTTCAGACTAGTGTTCTCTTGGTGCTGTGGAATTCAATGTCCATTAGTTGTTGGAGTCCAGTCAGACAGTTTTATCAGAGACAAGTTTTCATTTTGGGAATTCTGAAACTGTTCCATTATGATAACTAAAGCATGGCAAGCAGGAAATGATGGAGGAATCATCTTCAAAACCAAATTTTGAGCTGAACTAAAATGCTAATGCAATTTCACCAGTATATACACAAGAGGAATGAATTAAGTGAGCTTGAATTACAGACATAGAATTACATGTAATTCTAGGAATGTCTAATTTATGAATCCTGAGCATTGCTGAAAATGAAAAGAAGGTTTTGTGAAAAGGATATTTGAGTGATACCTTGGAGAGTTGCCGCCTTTTCTTGTCTTCTGCAAGATCATGTATTTAGCTGTATAATTTTAAACCATGGTATTCAGAGGCGGTCACCAATTGTTGCTCTTCGTTTCCCAGACTTTATTTTGACAACTTCAGAGGTGGGTTTTTTGTTTCTGCTTTTTCTTCCCACTCAAAATGCGAAGCATTCGTCACAATAACTGGAACCACTGAAAGCTTGATTCCACATAAAACTGTATTATCTGAAAAATAAAGTCTTATATCTAGTATGGATACCGCTGAATATGTGAATACCTTAAGTTTTAATCTCTGTGAGTCTCCATTCCTCATCTGTATCCAGACTCAGTTTCTAGTTTTACTTCTGCGATAAATTATTTAAATATGAACTATGCTGTGGTGATCATCACCAAAGGATGAATGCTAACACCATGTAGATCAGTGCCATGCTAGTTTTGTCATTGTGAGTTGTCAGTTTTAGGAAAAGAAACAACTTGTCGCTTAGACAGAATTGCCTGGTGCATTATTTTAGTTGGTTTTCCATCTGTTGGAAATTTATTTCAAACTAAAATTCAGGATATTAAATGGTAGCATAGAACAGAGACATAACTAGTGTTTCTAGAAGCAAAAAGGTCATCTTCTCTATCATCTCACTGCTATTTGAACCATCAGAGTAGGTAATGGTTAGAGGAAGCTGATTTGTAAGGGAGGGAGGGGAGCACAGTGTAAAAAGTCCAATTTCCAATTCTGAAGAAGAGTTTACTGTTAAAGATACAGTTGTGTCACCATCCTTTGTTTTGTCCTGTTTACCTAAACTGGTTCCTGTTCTGTTTGCTGAAATACTGTCCTATAGACTTTTCATCCACGTATCCAGAATCTGCTCAACTGGCTTTTTTCCTCAACTGTTTCCTCCATGTTCAAATTGACTATTGCTGCAATTAGCATACTGATTATTTTACTGTCTTGTGGTCTATTTTCTTTCTTCTTTTTGTTAGATGAGGTTTGTGTGTTCCTCTCCGTTAATTTGAATCCCAGAACTGGGAGATAAAGAAGATGGGACTCGGAGCATCTGGATTCAAGGATTAGTGTGTCCTTTTGAATGCTTTTAGGTCAACATACACACTTGTGCAGGTTCTTAAGAGGGTCTTGAACTAGATCTTCTCCTACAGTGGACCCAAAGTCTTCATTCTCACAGTGCCTCCATCTGCCTTCCAAGACTTGGGTGGTGTGGTCAGAACATTTGCCAGTGAAGACTGAGGCAAAGAAGTCATTAAGAACCTCAGCCTTCTCCAAATCCAGGGTAGCCAGTTGTCCTGATAGCTTCCAGAGATGGCCCACGTTGTCCCTAGTCTGTCTTTTATTTGCAATGTACCTACAGAATCCCTTCCTGTTACCTTTCACATCCCTAGCCAAGTTTAATTCTAACTGGGCCTTAGCTTTCCTGACCTGGTCCCTAGCTCCCCAGACAACATCCCTGTATTCTTCCCAGGCTGCCTGTCCTTGCTTCTACATTTTATAAGCTTCTTTTTTTCCCCCTCTATGTTTCCTCAGCAGCTCCTTATCCATCCACGGAGGTCTCTTGGCCTTCCTGTCACATTTCTTTCTAGTTGGGATGCAACACTCCTGAGCTTGGAGCAGGTGATCCTTGAATATCAACCAGTGGTTTTGGGGCTTGCCCTCAAGAGCTTTATCCCATGGAACCTCACTAAGCAGGCTCCTGAAGAGGCCAAAGTCTGCTCTCTTGAAGTCCAGGGCACTGAGCTTGCTGCATGGTCTTCTCACTGTCCTGTGGATCTTGAACTCGATCATCTTATGATCGCTACAATCAAGGCTGCCCTGGAGCTTCATATTCCCAACCAGCCCCTCCCTGCTGGTGAACACGAGGTCAAGCATGGCACCTCTCCTTGTTGGCTCCACTATTACTTGCAGAAGGAAGTTGCCTTCCACACAATTGAGGAACCTCCTGGATTGCTTGTGCCGGGCCGTACCATCAGGTATCAGGATGGTTGAAGTCCCCCATGAAGGCAAGGGCCTGCAAGTGTGCAGCTGCTCTTATCTGTCTATGAAGTGCTTCATCCACAGAAACCTCTTGATCAGGCGATCTGTAACAGATCCCCACAGTAATGTCCCCCATTGCTGTTCTCCCTTTGACCCTGATCCACAAACTCTCTTGACTGATCACCTGTCCCCAGACAGAGTTCCATACTTTCCAGCTTATCACTAACATAAATAACTACTCCCCCTCCCCATCCATCTGGCCTGTCTTTTCTAAAGAGCCTATAACCTTCCATTGCAACACTCCAACCATAGGAGCCATCCCACCATGTTTCTGTGATGCCAATATCATATCCCTGTTGCCGTGCACACATCTCTAATTTCTTTTGTTTATTCCCCATACTAACAGGCACTTGTACAGGGGCATCTGAGCCAAGCTCCAAATGAAGCTGACTCAATGGCTGGAGCGGCTGAAATAGCTCTACATTGCTCCAAGCATTTATTACAGGTGCTGGCAACTTGACTGGGTGTGTTGGGATGGACTGATGACACCCTACCCCAAGAAATCTAGTTTAAAGCTGCCTTGACCAGCCTGGCAAGTCTCCCAGCAAAGCAGCTCCTCCCTTTCTTTTTCAGACCAGCTTCACTAGTCTCCAGTAGACCTGGCCTCCCAAACTGAGTCCCATGTTCTAAATACCCAAACCTCTAACTATGGCACCACCGTTCTAACCATTTATTAACCTGCCAAATCTGCCTAGCTTTTTTGAGGTCCTTCCCTTTAACCTGAAGGATTGATGAAAAAATTATCTGAGCTCCAGAGCCCCTAGCCACCTGTCCCAGGGCTCCCTTATGCTCTTCAGGCTACTGCTATCTGTATCACTAGCACCCATACAGACCACAAGAAGTGGGTAACAGCGGGACTTACTAGACCAGACAGCCTCTTGGCAACATTCCTGATCTGAGCTCCTGGTAGGCAACACACCTCCCTTGAGACTGGGTCAGGCCAACAGATGGGTGCCTTTGTGCCTTTCAAAGTAGAGTCCCCTACTACTATGACCCACTGCTTTTTCC
>JANHGB010033379.1:0-11460 GCA_026283785.1 Coracopsis vasa
CTGCCCATGGCAGGGGGGTTGGAACTAGATGATCTTAAGGTCCTTTCCAACCCTAACTATTCTATGATTCTATGAAAGGGAAAAGAGAAAGAAAAAGGAAAGGAAAAGGGAAAAGAATAATAAAAGGGGAAGGAAAAGGAAAAGGGAAAAGAAAAGCGAAAAAGGGAAACAAAAAAGGAAAAGGGAAAACGGAAAAAAATGAAAAAAAAAGGAAAAACAGGAAAATGGGAAAGAAAAAAGGAAAGGAAAGGAAAATGAAAAGGAAAAGGGAAAGGGAAAAAGAAACTGAAAGGAAAAGGAAACTGAAAGGAATAAGGAAAAAGGGAAAAAGGGAAAGGGAAAATGGGAAACAAAGAGGAAAAAGGAATTGAAAAGGGAAAGGAAAAGGAAAAAAGGAAAAGGAGAAAGGAGGAGAAAGAAGAAAGGGAGAAGAAAAGTAAAGGGTAAGAGTAAGTGTAAGGATAAGGGTAAGCCTCCTCTCCTGACACGTCGGCTTCCAAATGTTGATTTGTGAACCTGCAGCGATGGGTGGAAGTCTGCCTGGCCTCACCACCCAGCCCAGTTGTGACTGGGGGGGGATTTGTTCAGAGGAAATGGATCTTTACATACTTATGAACATAGTCGTTCATGGCAGAAGATACAAACAGAGGAAGTAGCTTTTGGATACACAGAGAACTGGAGCAAACAAGCACCGCTCCCCATGGAGGCTTTAGTGCAGCCTCAGAGCTCTCTGCCTTTAATGCTCCTTGCTTGTTAACAGCCAGAAGAGCATTGGGAGAGCCTGTCTGAAGGCGAAGAAAGGCAAAAGTCTCCCAGTATCACTCTCATAATTTGGAGTTTCAAACTAATGCTGACGAGGACGTCATTATTGCTGAGCATCTGCTGGGCTTCAGGAGTAATATCCCTTTTATTCATCTCAAGTGTCAGGATTTGCAAGTGCAAGAAATTTCCAAGTGCTTGTCTAGGTCCCTGTTTGTATGCAAATGATGTTGTAACATTTCTGAGACTGAAAGACCTGATTTTCACGAGCATCATTCAAAGTATCTGTCAGCCTTGTCAGGAATGAAGTACTTTGATGCTTTCAGATCAAAACAACCCAAAATTACTACTAGAATACTGAGGCAGTTTAAAGATATGAAAAGTAAAATGAAAATCGTTCAAACCATTTTTCCTTCCAATGAAGTTTTAATTTTTATTTTCCACATGTAATACAAATTTTCTTTCACAAGTGATGAAGTTTTAAAATCAAAGAATTCAATGCAATATTTCAGGCCTCCATAAATGGTCAGTGAGCAGTACTGCATTCAATCCCATGTACAGGAGGAAACTGGGATGAAGAATGAAACAAGCTAAGGAATGGGCATAAACAATAGAAGATTGAATACGGGCTTGTGCCGAGGCTGGGAGGCAGCAAACAAAGCTTCAAGATCAAACACTTGCAGGGATGCTGTAAGCACCAACTGCTTAAGCACGGGGTCCTCTCCAGGAGGTAAAAGTCCCATATCCTGAGAGAAAACTGTGCCGTTGTCCCTGTGCATGTGGACTTCAGATGTTTTGGTTATGGTAAAAATAAGAAGAGCTGTTGTCCATGGGAATACTCTTCCCTTGGTGTGGTCTTGGCCCATCTTTAGGCAAGACGCCCAGAGCATCCTCTGTGTGACTTAGGTTGGCTGAAGTGAACACTGGTTAGCGAGCCCAAATCTGCTCACATGAAATAATCTTTCTCAGCAGCAGGATTGCTGGTTCCTAATGAAAATGATTTCTTAACAACCTGCTGGAGAGCTCGCAATGTCCCCCCAGGTCCCTGCTTGCCAGAGAAAGCAAAAAGGCCTCCCTGTAAATCCCCTCTCACTCCTTTCTCATCACTGGAGTAGCTAAAGTCTGAATAGCTTTAGCACAACCACCAACCAAAAATGCACCTCCATGCTCCTGGCCAGGTACTGGGAGGACCAGGATGTGCTTGGGATCTCCTTCAAAAGGAGCCAAAGCAAGCAGCCCTTGCTCTGCACTGAGAACCCACTTCCAGCATAGAAAGCAAATGGATTTTCATTTACAGAAGCACAAGGCTCTCCTGCACACACACACACACATGGAGTTCTGCATCACAGCCTTCATCCTCTATATGAAGAACCGTGAGGAAATAAGATATTGTAATAATGGCACTAATATATCCCTCGAGCTCTGAATGATAAGGCAGTAATCAAGCTTCACCAATGTGAAGCAAGATTTCCCAACGCTCCTTCCTAAAGATAAGCACATCCCAGCACCAGCATGATACCCTCTCCCCACCAGCACATGTAGTCTTCCAGAGATTTCTCCAATAGCCACTACCTTAAACTACAGGCAGAATATCCAGATCTAAATCATCTCCTGTTGTGCACTCAGCTAATAGCCCCATAACCACATTGCCTTCATTTTCATACCACATCATTTATTCACAGCACCTTGGGAAATGAAGAGCCTCATGAACAGTGGGAGTGGACGACATACCCCCAAACTAATATTCTCCTCTCACTGATGCATTACCATTACTTCCCGAGCCAAGGACTGAGCAAAAGAATTGCCAGCATGCTGTCCAGCACCATCTCAAGCCCTCTGCTCTCCTGCAGAGCATGCACTCCTTATTCTTATCCCAGAGCACAGCATGAGGTGAAGGGACATGTACTTAACATAACCCTAACCCGATTCCTTGATTTCCTCCCTCAGACTGTGGGTCCCTGTATTTCAGGCTTTCAGAAGCCTGAATTACTGAGGTTTATGCCTGGCTGACCCATCCATCCCACCAAATGCCATTTGTACAAGCAAGGATCTCAGCACTACAGAATGTTGTCCCAAATTAAGCACGTGGAGTAGGTAGGTGGTAGAAAGTACAACTGGACTTTGGTCCAGTGGTGGTGGTGATTACCAACTCCAGCTTGAAAGAGTGGGGAGAAAGCCCAACTGTTTCCCTGACTTCACTTATATCTCTAAGTTCAACCACCCCAGTCCTGAATACAGGGAGGGAACATGAACACATCTTGAACAACTAAAATGTGCTGTTTAATGCCAAGGCCATTTGGTCCTTGTCGCCATCTCTCAGCTAAAAGTGCACTGATTTCTAAAAGGCTCAGGAGAGAAGAGGAAACAGTATTTCAAGTTCTTGCGAAAAAATACAAGGAGAGACAAGTTCCTGTGAGGTTTTTACCTATTTCATGCCTATTTCAGCTTCAATCCCATAATTAGATCTCCTATCGCTTTATTGGATGCTCTGCCCCATTTATCTGCAGCTTTCTGACCCTGTTTCCATATCTGGTAACATATTTTCCATTACTGTTCTCAAAAAAAGAAGGATTTTTGACCTTCACTCAGATGACTGAAATCTGTAAGAACTGCTCTAACTTCATCTTTCAAGGGAGACAATTGTGGTGTCAGAGTAAGATATCTGTAAAGTAGGAGACATATATACATAAATAACATACATAAATAATATATATATAAAAAACATATATATAAAGTAAGTTGTATAAAAAGAAATTATATCCATAAAGAAGATAGTGATCCCATGGGGTCTTCTGAAATCAGACACTGAGAGTGGAGTACACCCAGGAGCAGTACTAGGTGCAAGAAGTCTGATTTTGGGGCAAACCTAAGCATACAGGCACATGCTGCAGCCTTAAGCTGGTGAAGAAAGAACGTGTGCTCATCTTGCTTTTAAATCAGAGTTTATTAACAGTGAAGAAGCTTCCTGCCTGTGGAATGGTGCATGCTTCCAGTCAGATCCAAGCGCTGAAACCGTATTCCCAAATGCCAAACCTAAGAATAGATGAGCTGTGTGTCAACTGCATCACCTTTTTATCTGATAGATGTTTATTAAGTGAAGACAGAAGATCTGTTGCATAAAAGTAAGCCACCTGCTGCCAAACAGCAACTTCACTCTGCCACAGATAAACGTGTTCTCAGCTAATTTATGCTAATGCTGTACTTCAAGTTACACCATGCTTGCCAAATCCTGAAAGAACAGATCTCTCAGTGCTGCAACACAATCCCAGAAAGAGCAACCTCCTCCTCTGACAGGGGCATAAACACCCAGTGATGGAGGCAGCTCCCTCAGAGAGGCTCTTGGCCAGGTCAGTGAGGCCAATCCAGTAAGTAAGTATTACTGCAATAAAGTCTTCACAAAATAGACTGCAAACTTGTATTTGCCATTGCCAATTGGATGGGGCTTTCAGCAACCTCATCTAGTGGAAGGTGCCCATAGCAGGGGCTTGGAACTAGATGAGCTTTAAAGTCCCTTCCAACTCAAACCATTCTGTGAACCTGAGAGCATACACAAAAGGCTGGACTCGGAATATTTCGGACAGATTTGGCATGGCAAACTCGTCCTGTTAGCCCATCTTCATTTGCAGATGTGAGTCTTGGGCTTATCTCTATTGATCTCAAGAGCTTCACCACTTTGGTGCATGGGTCCCTTCCAGGGCACCCAGTACCTGGTCCATGCTTGGATTTCAACCACCATCTCTCCAAGAAGCAATATCACTTAGTCTAAGGCTAGTGTTCCCTCCCAGCCCAGTATCAAATGTGCAGCCGTGTCCCTGAGGAGGGATGAGCAGGAGCAGTTCACCTGGCTCACAATCATCCTTGGCATCTCCATGGCAACTCCAACGGATGCTGCACTCGTAACGGCTCCTAAGGAACCACCGCACTCACAAGCAGCAGTTGTAATCAAGTTCTGTCTGGTCATCACCAAGGGGGCAAGAGGATAATGCAGAAGAAATTAGTAAGAGGCATTGAAATCACTTTGAGTATCATAACTGCCACAACAATTCTTCTGGATTAAAATTAGTCTGTTCCTTAAAGTGCACAGTATTTCTTCTGTCTCTCAGTTTTTGCTCTGCTACTGCTGCTTACTGATGCCCTGCTCACATCCATGGAGGACCCCAAACGCAAGCATGGAAAATCTAACACCGTTAACCTAGTGCACCTTTCAACTGCAGAATATCGGAGGGAAAAGCAGCTGAAAACCTGCTGCAGAGTTTTGGCAGTAAAAAACTAAATCCAACTTCATTATAAGGCATATGAGAGTCCTGAACTTAGCTTTTAGGTCAAAATCTCAGTCCTGCTCACACCACCACCTCAAATCCCCAACCTTCACCTTTTGCAGGTGTTGCAGCAACCCCTGAGGGATTTTGTCTTCCCAGCTAGGTGAAAAGTGTATTTTCCATGCACAAGCTGCTGGGCAGCTCTCCACAGGGTACCTGCCAACCCTGGAGCAGAAACACACCTGCAACCACCCAGGCACCCACTTGTCCCACCTCACTGACGGGCTGCATCTCTGAGGATCACAGGGCAGGATTTAGCCATCCATCACTATTCAAAAGCCAAAAGGCATTTCCATCTCATGGCTCACATCCAGCTCACTCCTAGTCTCTCTCGCCGTGGTGCGAGCTCTTCCTCACCAGCCCCTCCATCTCCTCCTGCTCCATGCACCAGGATATCAGGGAAAGCAAATTTACACCGATTTTAGGGTTAATGTGCTTGCATTCATATTCCAAGCCTTGCTTTCACATCTATAGCTCATTTTCCAACATCTTCTAGCAAATTTCACACTGTTGGAAAAATGTCAAGGGTTTAATCTGATACGTGTGATACTTACTGATGCCACTAGGGAGGGAGATGATTGTATCTTCCACTTCCCATCATGTTTTTTACAGGAGTGAAAACACATCAGGAAGATTCACTGGGTTTCACTGCACTTGGTATATGCAAAGGAATATAAATCAAACTATCTGAGGAGCACAAATAACTTTGCATATGAGACACCTAAGGAAGAGTTTATATGATCAAAAGATTATCTTATGTGATCAAAAATCCCAGTTGCATTAGATAGTCTTAGGGTGTGTGGCTTTGGCAACAATGCCTGCCATGGCTGTATTTTTACTGCATCAGAGAGAAGGATCTGAAGCCTAGGACCAGCTTCTTGCAAGCCTTATGCTTGGCATCAACTGGATTAAGAGTGGAATTAAGGAGAGCAGGAAAAAAAGCAGATGGATGAAGACTGTAGTGCATCAATACAGGAATTTCTCTCAGATTAATTTATCCCCTGGAATACCAGCAGGAAAAAATTCCTCCAAATCTGCAAGAAATTCAGAGAGGGCTTCCAAACACAGCAGAGAGGTCGGTGGCAATCTCCTGCCACAAACCAAGCAAAATGAAGCAAGCAGCAATGTTCTTTCTGATCTAAGTTGGTTCAAACCCCAGGATTTTAAACAAAGTGGCTACAAGATGAAGTTAGTGCATTGTAGAGCTGTGGAGGGGCTGGGGTCTCAGTGGGTGTGGGATGGCAGAGCCATGCAGAGCGGATGTGTGCCATGAAAACAGCTGAGAGGGCTCAGGATGTCCAATGCCAGAGGGAGCAGGGATGTGCTGCAGGCTGGAGCCAGGTTTGCACAGCTCCACATCCCAGGCAGAACGCCTTTTGCTGTATTAAGCCCTTTTCTCTACCAAGGAAATTACAGCTCTAATTTAAAGCTTGGGATGTGGTGAGAAGAGAGAAAAAAAAAGCTAAATATTTCAGTTTTGGCCCTAACCTGAGCACCTGCAAACACACAGCAGGGCAGGAGGCAGGGACAGGCTCTGGTACCCATGGTGGGGAGGACATCCATCACTGGGCAGAGAGCACTAGGCATGTCAAATGTCATCCCAGCCTGGCTGATTCCAATACCCACCAGGAGCCCTCTTGGGCTTGTGGATTAAATTCAGCTGTTATTAATGCATGACATTCTGCTGATAGCCAAATATCAATCAATACTATTGACTCCAGCAAATACTGCTCTGAGCCTATAACTGTAATTTAATTTTGCCCAGAATGAAAAAAAAAAAGAAAGAAAAAAGAGCACACTGCATGAAAGCAATATTCCTATGGCTTCATTTTGGAAAGACATTCGGATCTCAGAAATAGGACTTGAAGTGTTTGTGATGAGGAATAAGCTTAATTAGATTCATGTCTGAGAAATCCCCAGCTGTTCTGCAGACAAACAGAAATATCCGAGATTTCTTCCAGCTCTATGGAGACACAAGGATTGGCTCCTCTCCCTGTTCCCCCAGTCTGAGAGATCTGCACGTATGATTATTATCTGGTGCTGTTTCAGACAATACAAGATGCCACACAACCCCAGAGCGCAGAGCAAATATCCCAACATTTTGTTCCATGATTACTTCCACTCAGTTCACTTCAGCATCTGAAAAATCCTTTGCTGAGTTATTTTCACGTGAAAGGCTTTCTGGAAGTTGGACATAACACACATTCATTATGAAATGAAAATATCTCATGTGTTCAGGATGGAGAAAAAATCCCTGGCTTTCGAGAAAGCTTTGTGAGCTTATTAAAAACAAGAGCTCGCTATGCACATTGTGCTGCCAGATGAAAAGCTCCCTCCTCTCTTCTCAGGATTGTAAGCTGCTTTGTGTGCTCAAGACATCTCTTTCCAGTGTCCAGCACATTCTCATTGTGCTAACTTGGAATGAAATATCATTCCATGACAGAAGGGGACCACCGAGCAGCCCCATCATCATTGGGAAGGGATCATGGGGAAGCCATCAGCAACGACCCCTGTGCCGCAGGGAACTGTTGTACCCGAACCACGTGTCTGGAGAGAAGCTGGGGCAGGAACAGTGTTGCCAAAACCACAGCTGGCCATAAACACCACAGCTGGAGGAGAAGCAAGCCGTGACTGCTCCGAAATCCACATCCGTGATGCACCACGGCAAGCACATCCCACCACCCAGGAAAAGGAACCCAAATGGGCTTCTCAGCACAAAGGGCCACTGGGTACAGCCCTAAGTACATGGTGTTATGGAAATGCAGCTCTTACCAAGGTTTCTCCCAAGGTGTTGGGATTGGATACATGGACTGGGAGCAGAGCACAGAAATAGAGCACCAAACACTAGCAATCCTCAGGAAAGTGAGGTTAACCTCTCGCAGATGGAGCTACCCACAACAATGTGTTTCCAGGTCCTGGTGAGACACGTCGGATAAGGAATGTCACCCCAAACCCCGCTGTGGCTGGGCTGGACCTGATGGTGAGCAATATATACTGCAAGGATAACACTAGCAAAGCACATCCATGGAGATCACCTCCAGCAGACAGTGGAACAAGTCAGGGCTCTGATCAGTCATTTACCTAAAAATAACTTATTTCTAGAATAAAAAGCTTTCCAGAGGGATAAGTGGAGTTTTTGAGCTAACTGGAAAAAGCTGCACAGAGCAGCTCAACCTCACATATCACCAAGATCTCCCTGCCCACTCAAGGAGGGCCACACACTGCTGGCAAGCTCCCAAAGGTTTTCCTAAAACTGGGATAATTTGCTCCCACAGGGTAGAGCGATTCACCCAGAGTGGGTGCAATTCACCCTGCATTTCATCTGACTATGGATGAGATGAGCAAAAGCTACTACAAGGATGAGTAAACAACTGAAGTAGCTTTGTAGAGCTCCTCTTGGTTGCCAGCAGTAGATAGCAGATCCCATAACCTCCTGAAATAGGACCTCTTGGTCCCCCTTGCATATCACAAGCCAAGTCAGTGGTTTGGTAGGTGGTGGCATTTGGGCAGGCAGGTTGGTGGGACAATTCAGCACTGGATCCCAGCTCATTTGCCATAGCAGATCATATTCTCCATATGGATTATCTGCAAGGCTCTTTTTTTCCCCTAGTTCTTCATTCCCATTTATCTTGCAAGCAATTAAGACTGTTTAAGAAGATGATCACTTTGAAGCCTTTTTCCCTCTGATCTGGGATGTTTGTTCCTTAAAATCTGACTTCAAATATTGTGGCATTCTGAATGGTTTCTGTTTCAGTAACAGGCTGGTAATTGTAATTAGTTTTATCACAGTCGAAATTAAAAGATCTGCTCTGAATGCGTTCCTTTGAATTCAGTCAAAAGGCACTTTTGGAGCTGACAATCATTTTGACTGGAGTTTGCTGAGAAAGACTCAGGTTTTCAACTTACGGGAAAGGCTCATTTTACTGCAGGGCTGAGAATCCGCTGCCTCAGAGCTCACTGGCATTGCGAAGTGCTAGCAAGAGCCAGAGCAAATATTTCTCTGGGCTTCCATCTTCATGCAATATGGTTTAGATTACACTTAAGTGGATTCAGGAGAGGAAGCTGGGGGTGGCGGGAGGGAAGGACGTGAGTAGGTAAGAAGGCAAGGAGGCAGCACATGGAAAAATGGAAGGAAATAGTCAAATAAAGGAAAAAACAATACACAGAAAAGATGAGGAGGAAACGGCAGGATTGAGAGTAGATCACACAGAAGCTCAGAGTTATAGACTGAATAGATAAGGATAATAAGGAAATATATAAGGATAATGTATCAAAGGATTGCTGTCTGGCACTTCAGGAATGGCTGTGAGTCAGCAGAAGTGGAAAAAACAGGAAAATGGGGATAAGCAACAGGAAAACTCCAAGAAGATGCTAAAAATGTTAACACATGTTGAAATAGCCGATATACGGCTCAAAATGCTGTTTTTCACGTTTGGTCAATGCTGTAGTAAGAGCAATGTGTCCAGGAGGGAGGACGGAGGATGTGGCTGGGCAGAGACTGGCGCTGGGTACAGTGGGGCAGGAGCCAGTCAGGCCTCAGGGTCAGCGCAAACCATCCCCACACATAATGGTCTTTTCACCCTCCTCTTGTTCTTGCAGGTACCAGACCTGATTCCACTGCGTGTTGGGAATCCCTGCTGGGCAGTGGGTTACTTTGCACCAGGTGAAGCTAATTCTTTGTACAAGTCCTTCCATGGGTGACGGTGTCCTCTTTCACTAGCTGGAACACGCTGCTTCTCTCAAGGCTCTGTCCTCTAAATCATTCCCATGTCACTGTGCAGAATGCAATATATAATATGGTAGCCTGCAGCACCTGTATAGTGCTAGTGAGACATATAGGAGATATGAGAATAAGAAATTGAATTGTATATGAACTTCTGCAGTCAGATTTTCAGATGAGCAAGAGCAAGGGTAGCTTTGTAAACCAGCAACAAAGAGTAAGGCTCTAACTCTGGGGATTAATTGTCATGGAAACTACAAGTAGCACAAAACACAAGCAGGTATGAAAAAGGTAGCTGAAAATAGCTGCTCCAGGAATGTTTCTTTGCAAAGGTTCTAGACATCAAAAGTCAATTGAATAAACAGCATGGTAATTTTAGATGTTCTTGGAAAACAGATTTTAAAGGGCAAAATGGGGCAAACCAGAAAATTATGGCTCAGCAAAAAATCCAGGAGGAAAAAAGCTCAGAGAGGAAAATGAATGCAAGTAAGACACTTGCAAGCCTTATTATATACATAACTATGTATGTATAGATAGATAAACTCATGCTTGTGTGTGTGATTACAGATATACAGTACAGGGGGCATACATAGTTACATATATGATCTTAAGGTCCTTTCCAACCCTAACTATTCTATGATTCTATATAATAATTATATAGCGTATATGTATGTATACACATTATTGATAAAAAAGAAGCCAGCACAAAACCAACACTTCCTGCACCAAACAGAAGATGAGTGAGTTTCAGAGAGGTTAACTTGACCAAAGTCCAAGGCCTTGAGCAGGAAAGCAAGTTGTTTGATGAGTTGGACCAGTGTCTAAATGGCATCTTACCAAGGATGGTTCTGACTAGAATACAGTGAGGGTGAGATCCACCCACCCAGCAGCAGAATGGATGGATGCCAAAGAGCTGGAATAACCCAAACATGCACAAAACAGGGAGCTCAGCATGTGTGCAGAAAGCCCCAATGGGGGAAAGGCAGGGTACAACCTTGAACCGACTGGGAGGTACCCTGCAGTTATCAGCAAGTTTTGATGGCCACAAACTGGGAAACCTTTGTCTCTGCTCAAGAGAGCAGCAAACCACGATTCACAAAGTGCCTTTTCTTTGCTATGAGGAACAGCTCCCCATGCCAGATGGATGGTGGCACATCCAGGGTTATTCCAGCCGGTGGGCTGATGCATGTGAGCTGCAAGTGCAGCAGAAGGAGCAGGGGTGCCAGCCCAGAAAGCAGAGCAGCAGGGACAACTTTCATGGGACAGCACTGGGAACAGCAGGGCAGTGTTAACACTGATGTAGAGGTCATGCAGGTCACACTTGGAAAACATTACAGGGCAATTCAAGCACTTAGAGAGGAAAGGATTGAGCAGTAGCAAGGAAAAACATTATCTGGAAGATGGAAGAAGCAGCAGAATATCTGTTGAGTCATTCACTAGCACACATTGCTGGCTGGGGAGAGGATAATCCCACTCCATTTTTTATGCCACACTGGAATAAGTAGTGAATAAATGGGAATAATCCTGTGACAACAAATGGTGCCTGTGCACTATTAACTGCCAAGCAGTGTGTCTCAGCAGCAAGACAAAAGCAGGTTGGTTCAAGGGCAAGTACCTTAGAGGTGTTCCAGCATTGCATCAGATTCATGTGAGTTGTAGGGA
>JANHGB010033385.1:0-11991 GCA_026283785.1 Coracopsis vasa
AAGTCAGTGTGATTGTGTGCTGAAAGATGCTGTCTGAAAACCAGGAAGGTTGTCTTTGGGATTTGCTCAAGTAAAGCTGCAAAGATGCCTTCTCAACCACAGCTCGTCTGTGTTCCTGAGTTATGCATGTGTTATCTAATTAAAACTTAATGGGAAAGAAGTAACTACCGCAGAGCAAGAGCATGTTGTGGTAGCTCTTGTGTAAGGCTGAGCTGTCCTTTCCTTGGTGCTTTGTTACACCAGGGCTGGAGAGCTGGTTTCCCACTGTGAAACACCAGAAAACTGGAATTTCTCCTCATTCTCAGTGTTCTTTCATAAAAGCGTTATGATTCACGTTGACAATGAGGAAAGGGATGATAGAAATCAAACCCTGAATTTTATACAGCAGGATATACTGTTTTGAATGAGGTTTTGTAGGGTCTTAACAGTTTATAGGTTGACCTGGCAGTCATAAGTCTGGGGAAACTTGGCAGTAAAGTTTGAAATCATTGCCCCTTCACATCTGAGCAAAATGTGCTTGTTGCTCTCCAGCCCATTAGTATGGTGAAGTAAAACTGGTGAAATAAAATCAAACAGGAGATAGGACAGTTGTATTTCAGACCATTAAGTCGAGCAGTTTTGTGTCTACCACATATATTTCAGGATAGATTAAAATTGGTTTTGGCTCAACTTTGTAGCAGTCTAAGCTTGAATAAAGAAGATGCGTTGGAGATGAATAGATACAAGGCAGGTCTAGCATGTTGACAGAGTCATTTTGATAATGGGCTGGTGATCCCACTGTGTGTGACGTTCATAAGCATTTTCCCATATCTTTGGTTCAAATTGCCTTTAAGAAAAATAGGTGAATAGTAGTTAAAGCTTTGCAGGCAGCCAAGAAGTATTTC
This sequence comes from Coracopsis vasa, assembly GCA_026283785.1. Lineage (NCBI taxonomy): Eukaryota > Metazoa > Chordata > Aves > Psittaciformes > Psittacidae > Coracopsis > Coracopsis vasa. The sequence continues at coordinate 885 of JANHGB010033385.1, forward strand.
CCCCCGCAGTGGAAGCCAAGAAAGTGTGTTTAAGCAGATAGTTGTGCTGATATAAGTCCCCGCCATGCGCAGGCTCCCACAGCACATGGGATGTGAAGTGATGGGGAGGATGTAGCTTATGTCACCTGCCAAGGTGCAGCAAAAATCAAAGCCCTGTCCTTGTGCCAGAAATGTTTTTCTCTTTGTCATGGGAGTAGAAAGGTTTAAAGTGAAACTCTTCTCTGCAGAGAAGGCTCAGGTGGAGCCCTTGTGATCCTGCTCCTCTTCTGCCCTCTGCTCCATTACCACTTGAACTTCCCCTTCTTAGCCCAAGCATTTTTTCGCACATGGAGACTTTCTAGGTCTTAGCAATACAATGGGTAAATCAAAGCCAAGTTACCAGCTCATACTTTCTCAGGCTGTATGTAACTAGCGAGAGGTATTGATTTAGTTTTGATGTGATGTACTTTATAAATATGCATGAGGATTTAGGGTTATTTAACTGTGCTTTTTAATTCTCCTTGCATTGCTGACTCTTCTAGTCGAGAGTTTCTTTGTATGCACAGCAAGATGCTCTGTGACAGCCCTGTTCTCACTGCCTGGGACCTCTCTAATGTTTGTTAATCCCAAGTCAGTAGAAACTTTTAATGATCAAGGAATAAAAGGACAGAAAACGACACCCTTCTGCATGGGGACCAAGGGAACAAAGTGCAGCTCCTGAGGTGAGGAAACCTGGGACCAGAAAGCGATCATCAACAGGTGGGGAAGAGGAAAGAGATGGAGGAGAGCTTCTCCATGCTCCTGGATAAGGGGGAATATGCTCTTTTCGTCAGGGATCCTACAACTTGCTTAAATAAATGAAGTAACCTCATCAAATGGTGAAAAGGGATGAAAAATCAAATGTTTACCTATTTGCCCTGAGGAGCTGGAAGCAAATGTAGCCACTGAATTGATATTGGGGTGTTTTAGATACTCAGGTCTCTTACTTGAGAAAGAGCAGAACAAGATAGGGTTCTGCATATTCAACATAGCTAAGTGAAACTGCACTTTGTGGTGAACAATGTAGGTAGCTACATGGATAATTAAGAAAGGTATGTGTGTATATATGTGTTCTCTGAGATGTTGGAAACTCCCTGTTTGCTCTCTCACTTCTCCCTCTACCAAATGATCCATTACTAGGAAAAGAGCAATTTCCTCCTGGTACCTGGTTGGATGTTGAGGTGGGGAAAATGAGCTCTTCCCAGGGGCAAGCTGTGTCAAGACAAACACCAACATCGCTGAGAAGTGGCTGTGACAAAAAGAATAAAACTTGGCAATTCTTCTCTAGCTCCTCTTCCCCTCAGTGTGTTGCAAGAACATGTTTTGTTTCCTCATTATTATCTGCTGCTTGGCCAGCACAGGAGTGTGGGAGGCAATAACCACTTTCAGTGAGAGGCTGCAGTGGAGCTTGTTTAACCTGGAGCATGTTTGCTATAAAACCCACTCAGACACTGCCCTGCTGCTCGAGGAGACTGTCAGAAATGAGTCCTCCAAACCATTTGTGTCTGTCACAGTTTCTATATGATGTGAAAGGCAACTTGACTTGCTCTTTAAGTGGAACTGCTTCCAGCTTGAGGCAGGGAGTCTGTTAACAGCAGCGGGTTAGCTCTGTGCTGTGGCCAAGGCTGAGGGTGCATGTTCATTCACTGAAAGCATGGGGAGCTTTGTACCCTGCCAGGTCAGAGTTATACATGCAAGGATATATAATAGCACTTTCATATATATTAAATTACAGGATCGAAACTTGAAGCCTTTAGGAAGTCTCAGCGTTGCTGTTAATGCTGTTGTGGTTAACCTCAGCAATCAGCCCATGTGGTGTTTGCTGTATAAATACACAACATGATAGACAGCAATTTTTGTCACTTACGTTTTGGGCTGTTATATGCTCAGCTGAGCTTAGATGGGTCCAACCATCAGATCTAGAAGGCTGTGGCTTTTGCATAATTTGTAATTATTCATCTTTATTTTTATATAAGATACTATCTGAAAAAATACCCGTAGAGGCTTTGGGTTTGTTCTAATGAGATATTTTTAACTGGAAAATCTTATTACATTGCAGTTCTCCTTTCCTTTATGAAGTCTAGAAAGAGGGACCTCTGTTGTACTTCACTCTGACTCCTTCCGCTTTGAATACCGAGGGTACCAGCCTGGCACAGCCAATTTGTTCTGCTTTTCTCCTCTGGGATCTCCCCTTGAAATCCCACCTGAATTCATTCCAAAGTAGAACTTTACCAGGAAACACAGAATTAAGGAAGTGTTTTATAGAGCGTCACTGGGAGGGAAAGCTTTGAATGGTTGAATATCTGGATTGGGGTAAATAGTACAAACTCCCTTCACTTCAAGTATCTTCTTTCTTGTCTGTTGTACAGTATCTGCATGTGCATGTTGCTTGCAGAATAAAGAAAACAGAACAACAAAGTAGTTTAATTTCTTGTATTTGGAGCTATGTGCGCTTCTCCTCAACAGCTCGGTCTGGTCTGACACTTCTCAACAGTATTCTTGGCCAAAGTTACTTCATTTGTATGAGGAAGTTGATAAAATGTTTTTTGAAATTCAGATCTGGGAGGACCAGAGTTTCTCACCATGAAGTTAAGTCTTATCTCTGAAAAAGAATTCCTGTAACTCAAACTAAAAGCTCTTTGGAACTGTTTTCAGAACTGATGTGCTTTTTACTTTCAGTGGCTATCAAAGGGTTTTGAACCATCAAAGGTCTTCTCTGCACACTACCAGGGTGTAAATAATACCAACTTTGTATGGACATTGTTCTCTGGACTTGAAACAACTGGTGTAGAAACCCTGGAATTCAAAGCTCCGGGTGGTAACAAACCATCCTAGAGCAGACTGTGATTTTCCTCCATTTCAGTGAAAGGAAGAGCAGCAATTGAAAAGGACAGTGAACGTTTGAATGCATTTTTTTCTTTCGGATTATCCCAACTCCACACCATTCCATGTCTTGCTGTCCTGACTCTTAACCTTCCGATCACGTTTGTTTGCGTCCCTGACCTCATCTGACTGCCTCACTCAATGCAAATTATAGTCTTGCATCCTTCAGGGGATAATGCATTTGAAAGTGGGTATAGAGAAAAGATTTCCTATTTAAAACTGTACCTGAAGGGCTTCAGCACCACTGCTGAGACATTTTCTTTTATTACTTGTATTGCAGCAGTGCCCAGAACGTGTTATATGTTGTACCCAAAGATGTGGTCTGGTGTTAGAGCAGTGTGATTAGGTGATTAGAGCTTTTCTGTCCATGATACATCCCAACTGCAACTCTGACTCATTGCTAATTTGCTGTAGATGCTGTGGTAAAAGAGAGCCATAGGCAGGAATATCAATGAGTAGTGTAGTTGAGGCAGGTCAGCTCAGGAGGGGAAAGAAAAAGCCCTGTGGAAGTCCTTGTGAGAGAAGCAGCTGATCAAGGTATTGAAGGTGGTATTTACTGATGGAGTGGGAAAGGTAATATGGGATTACTGGTGTCATTGCTGGTGAGGGTAAGGACCCTGGAATCTGTTAAGCTGGTGGGAACTGTAGAGGAGTTACTGAGGCTGAAGAGGCACAACTCAGATTATCTTTACCTTTGCTGTTCTGGAAATTACTAACATGGGTGTTCAGGAGAAGGGTTCCCAAAATCAAGGTGTGTGAACAAGAGGTCACATCACTGAGGCAGGGAGAAGGATCTTCCTGTTTTGGAAACGAAGTAGCAGGAATTTGCCAAGAACTGGCTAAGGGAAGGATGTAAAGGTTGCCCAAGTGAATTTCTGCTGCCAGGTGTCAGGGTTGTGCGTGCTGCAGATGTACACACAAAGGTAGATGATGGAGAGGGAAAAAGAGTGGGAAAGAGGGAAGGGAATCGGCATGAGACCTGGTGGCAACAAGTGAGCCTCTGCCCAACATCCAGCACCTTCTGGGTTGTTTTTTTACCTCCAAATGTTCCTGATTTCAAGTGTGCACACACTGGCAAAGCTGTGAGGAGCAGGTGGTGGTTGTTGCTTATTTGTTAGCTTGCTTTGTCTCATCTTTGCAATTCATTTTTGTTAATACAGCTCCTGTTCTGAGGGCGTTAAAGATCCCTCGGTGTAGTTATCTTCTGTGACAGAGGGAGCTGGGGCTGCTGAGCGTGCTGTGCTTTGTGCAGTGGCTACAGAGGGAATTCTTTGGGATGCAGTTTACTGTGGGTTTTACTCTAATCACTTTAACAAGCCTGAGCAAAGAAACAAAAGGAACAAAACCAAGAAACAGAATTTCCATTAAAATGGCATTTCCTGAGGTAGGATTAAGCTTTCAAGGCTGCCTGCTACTAGATGCAGAAATGCCTCCTATAGCCTTTTGTAGGAGAGAGCTGAGTAACCAATTTTGGGTTTGGTTTTGGTTTTAAAAAGCTGTTAAAAATAAAGTCAAGGTGGATGAGGAGAAGCTGCTCACCTGCAAGGAGAGCCCTGGTGAATAAGCTGCTGCAACAAGAGCCATGTTTATTGGGTACCTTGCCTATGCCTTTCAGATAAATTCCAGTTTTGCATTCACACTGGGTTTTTGGTCTCCATCTTGGAGTAAAATTTACAGTGGGTATTGGTGGAAGACTACCAGTGGATAATTCTTGACATAAATGCTATAGCATTAACTGTAAGCTGAAGATAAATACATTCAAAGATGACTTATAATGATTTGTGACTTCAAGATGATTTGTGACTTCTCTGGTTTCATAATTCAGTAAAAGCAACAGGGTGTTCATTAGCTGTGTGCAGAGCCCTGTGCCTGTGTGCCTGTGTTTCCTCACAAATACCACATGTTTATGGAGGAGCAAACCAGTTAATTCCAGAAACCTGAAGCCTTAGCAAAGCCATGCATTTCTGTTACAGCTTGAAATGTGTATAGGTTCTGTGGTCAGGAGGAAGCACTGAATTCCAGCATCTTTCCTCTAGCCCTCAGCCCTCCAGAATCGTCACCTTCTTTGAAAGCTCTCTTCTTTCTGGGACCAATTCTCTTTTTGGGAACCCCTCTTTTCAGCACCACCTTTCTTTCTGGAACCCCAAGCCCCAGGTTTTCCCTATCTAAATAGTCCAAATCATTGATCAGCTTGTGGTCAGTTCCCTAAGCAGTGATTCTGCCTCATGTCTCTCTGTGTTTGGAGGATCCAAGATGTGCCCCTTTTGGTTTAGTCCAGGTCTTACCAAAATCTACAGACATGCTGTGCTTGCAATAAACAAGTAGCATCTTCTGCTTGGGAGTTCAAAAGTTCAGTTTCAGACATCCACCACATGCATATACCCAATTATCTGCCATGTGGTAATGTTCACAATTTAAGCTACTTGTTGCCTCCAGAAGGTAGCAAATGGATGCAAGAGCATTCCCTGGCTGGTTGGATGCCTTTCAAACATTCCCCTCGCATCACCCTTCCAATTGATGCTTTATGCTTTATATCTGTGTTTAAGAAACTTTCCCATCTGTCTCCTACAGATAGATGCAGTCTCTATTTCAGATGTCCTTCCAAGGTAACTACTGACCCATCATTTCTTTAAAGCTGATGCAATCTTCTAAGCTCCTTAGATTGTTTCTAAGTTCCCAAGTATTGAATAATGTGTCCCAGTCTGGAAATCTCAGAGGTTTTTCTCTTAAGAAGTCAGCCTGGAAACATTCCTTAGCTCAGAAGGCAGGGGTGTGTATGGCTTGTGTTTGGGTGTGAGAGTCACACAAAGAAGAAATGGTCCTTCCCTTGAAGAGCTTCCAATTGTCAGCCTTTTCTCAGCAGGGGCAAGCACAATCTGTTGCATTGAAAGCGAGGAGCGATTAAACTCAGCTGTCCATATGCTCTGCCAGAATTGATTGTGCTGCTCAGAAATCACAATCTTTTAAGGTTGATAGACATCAAGGCTCTGAAAAAAACAAGGCACGTAAGTGTATGCCAGCCTCATCTATGGGTTTTGGCAGCTTTGTTTTCAAATGCATTAAACAGGAGGAGCCTACGAGGATGTGAAAGCAGTTGAAAATCCTTGACAGTGCTTGCTGGCATTGTATCCTGACAGTCACTGCCTCCTTGGGAAGTGTGAACTTCTTTAACTTCATTAGTGATGTTACATAAACATATTCACAACAGTTGAAGCTATTCCCTTTGCTACCAGTTCTACCTTCTGATTAGAAATACCTGCAGTAGATAAATAGATCTTAAATGGAGTCGTTAAGCACTGAATGTTTCATCAAATGTAAAGTAGTCCACATCGTTTTAAGTACTTTATTCTTACCTGTGGGCCTGTGAAAGTGAGTTGAGCAGAAAGAAAAGCTTTTATAGCTCCTGGAGAAAGACATCCCAGAATTGGGACTGTGCAGTTTTCAAACAACCAGGAGGAGAGACGCCAGAATAAGTTCAGGCCTTTTCAAGGTGCTGTCACTGGCAGCTTTCATTGTTCTTCTAAACAACTCCTCTTCTAAAGGAAAAGTTTCTGGTTTTCAGAGATTAAAGCAATCCTGTCTTCATTCATTGCTTCGTCACTTGACTGATTCTTCCCTAATGGGGAAAGTACTTAGGAAGTTTTTGAGCTATAATTTCAACACGTAGCCCAACATACTGACTGTTTGCCGATAATGTAGTTTGAAAAATGACACAATCCATCAGAGCAGTTATCTCCTCAGGGTGGTTTTTGCAAGCTGGGAGATACAACAGGGAAGGAAGGAAGGCAGCAGCATCTGACTTGAGCTTGTTCCTCTGTTCTAGATGGCAAATTGGCTCTGTGTCAAACTCTCTTTTCCATAGTCCTTTGTCAGAAAGTTTTTTGATCATCAGAGTGTCCCATGTCCCAGAGTGTGTTTAGAACATACTGCACTGGCACAACATTTGTGTGTTGCATCTGTGGTGGCTGTCTCACATAAGGACTCTGCAATCGGGACACAAGTGCTAGGGTGACTCTTCTCAGTGGTATGCAAGAGAGTTTTCCTCATGCAGACCCTGGGGCACATGTGTGGAAGGCTGAGGGTAATGCATCAAAACAACATTATTTCACGAACTAGAACGTATTAACATGGTGAGTCAACAAATCATCTCTCTAAAATGTCCAATGCCCTTCTGAGAGCACGGAAACAGTTTTGCTGCCTTAAGCAGCAAATCAGTTAGTTAGCATCTTGCTTTCCAGAAATGAATAATTCACTCTTCTACTAAGTGTCAGCCTGACTTGGTTGCAATCAATCAAGGTATTTATTGCTTCCTCCTAAATTGAAGCTCTTTGTACATTTTCCTGACAAATCTGCATTACCAGCTCAGTGTTATTCCTTGAAAGAAGAATCAATGAGCACCAGCAGTTCTCTGTAGTGCAAGTTATTTACTTTTCAGCATCTCTACAATTTCCAGGTTTTAAAGTATTGGGAAAAATAGGGGTACAGAGGAGGGGATGCTGAGAAACTAGCAGTAGTATGTCATCTGCACTGTTTGAGACACTGGCCATGATGTGCTGTGAGCAGAACGATCTGCTGAATGAACCAAAAGTTCATTGGGTGGCTTTCCAATAAAGGGACTGTCTATAGGTCGTATATTGATTGCATTTCCCAGGTGTCTCATAGTTCTCTATAAAGACACGATGAGCTTAAACTGATTTAGTCAATTCTTACATTCAGGCCATGTTTCCAAGCCTGAAGCACACTTTCCATACTTCTTGGAGAAACCAGGGATACACTCCCATTTGTTGCAAGATACTTTTTAACTCTGCTAAGCAATACCTCCTGCCGTGTGTTGGTTCAGCACAGAAGCAGCATCTGGATCTGCTCCTGGGCAGTTGCACCAGCTCCTGTTCAAAGCATGTGGCCATCTCTTCCGTACCACACCTTTCAAATGCCACTGTTTGGTGGCATTTGGTCTTCCTCATCAGTAGCCCCAGGTTAGAAATGATTTTCTAAATGGGCAAATCTGGTTTAAATCTTCTCACCCAGCATCCAAAACACCATTTTCCAGGCTTCTGGTGCAGAACTGAAAGGACAGAATTCTGATAAGACTTAATATATTGTGGGAGGAAGAGCAGCTGACAGAGAAAAGCAGCTATTTACATTTTCCAGAGCTAAAGGGATTCCAGGAGAACATTGTTTGCTTTCTTCAGTCCCTGGTTTCTTACCAGCATTAGGGTTTCATTTCCTTCGAATGCTAGTGAGATTTGAATGCTGCTTTCCAGCCATTACTCTTCCTAGAGCCAACCAAAGTCACTCCCAACCTTCACAAACTTGGAAGAACACTCCAAATAATTGAAGTTGTGATTCTGTTTTGGATGTCTGGTATCCCATACACCTGCGACTGATCCCTTCCATCAGAAACTGGCTCTGGTCTGCACCGTTCCCATGGAAAGCTTCCTGCATCTATTTGGATATCCGTAAGATGGCAATAAATTTCCTAGAGCCTTGAACTGGAGTCTGCATCTTTCCATACCTCTGCTCCCCTCACATAGAATCATAGAATGGTTTGGGTTGGAAAGCACCTTAAGATCATTCAGTTCCAACCCCCCTGCCATGGGCAGGGACACCTCATGCTAGACCATGTCACCCAAGGCTCTGTCCAGCCTGGCCTTGAACACTGCCAGGGATGGGGCAGCCACAGCTTCTCTGGGCAACCCATTCCAGTGCCTCACCACCCTCACAGTGAAGAACTTCTTCCTTATATCCAGCCTGAACTTCTCCTGTTCAAGTTTGAACCCATCACCCCTTGTCCTATCACTACAGTCCCTGATGAAGAGCCCCTCTCCAGCACCCTTGCTGGAGACATTTTCTATGCCTGCAGTCGACCTCAAGTTCTTTAATTTAAATGAAAATACTACAGCTATATTGAAGAAGAAAACTATTGAAAAGTTGGAAGTATCTCACCCTAAAAAATGTAATGCAAGCCTTTTCTCTAGTGAGAAAGATGGAGAATGTGAGGAGGGATAGGGAGAAATGCGTTTGTCCCATCAGTGAGGGTGCACGTTTTAGTGTTTCTAGGAGATTTGGTTCAGCTTGGGAAAGAGACAACTTTTCTCAACCCCTGGTTCATGTACACTCAAGGCCAGCTTGGACAGAGTCTTGGGCGACATGGTCTAGTGTGAGGTGTCCCTGCCCACAGCAGGGGTTGGAACCATGACCTTAAGCTCCTTTCCAACGCAAACCATTCTATGACTATGATTTTATGACTAGCCCTAAATCTGAGCCGATTTTCACCATCTGCAACAGGATGAGGACAGAAGCACAATGTTTTCTGTGCTGGTTTGCCTAGAAGCTGACAGGGGCTGACATTAAGCCTGTATGCACGGATTTAATTGCTGCATTTTCTAACTTCTGAATGCTTGAATTAGCAATCCTAATATTCCCTTAATATACTTGGGTTTTTAATGGCTGAGACATCATTTGTAATAACACATGATAATGGCTTATGTTTCTATCATGTCTTTCAAGGCTGCAGACCTCCAACGTGATTTACAAATTCACTATAAAGAGGATTATTTTCTTTCCCCAGCACTGGAATGAAGCCACCTACCTCTGGCAGCTGTTTAAATTCTACAGAGCAAACCTAGGCAGCAGTCTAAAGCAGGTAATGACTATTGTGTGTACCCAAAACACCACAGAGCCTGCATGTTCTCAAAACAGAATTTGCCCAAGGTAGCAAAGCAAATGCCCTGTGCTTCTGCAGAAACCACCTTGAGATGCTTAACAGCCCCACACAGAGACTTAACTCCCCCAACAATTCAAACCCAGAAACACAGTTGCAAGGGAGCACAGAGAGAATGATTCAACCACATTAAGGCAGTGCTGTGCTCAGAGAAAGGCTTCTTGCTGAGACGTGTTTATTAGTTAGGTTATATTATCTTATGAATAGGTCTACTTGGCTGGATTGGCAATCACAGACTTTGAGTCACTGTGCTGCTGATCTCAACCCTCTGAGCCCAGTTCAAACAGCTTTCAACCCATCTCCCTTATCTAGTCTTACATTACCAGTTTTTCTGTGAGGGAGTTAAAGGAGCCAATGCAGAAAGCCTTAACTACAGAACCAGCTGAGGAAAAGTACTTGGGTTCCCTAAATTGTCTCCTTCTGCCAATAACAACTAGATCACGTTTTGTGCAAGCTTCTAAGGACCAGAGCCAAAGAAGTATATAGTCTGGCTCAATTCCATTAGTGTTAATGGAACTACTTCAGTGTACCCTTATGAGATTCTGATCCAAAGGAGTTAATAATTTCTACTTAGTACCGCGTGGACAGCTATATGCAACTTCTGTAGCTAAAAAAGTCTAGTAAAAACAAAATGCTTGGAAAAGGATGGAGCATCAGCCATGAAGGATCTTCAGACCATCCTCAAACAAGTGCAAGTGTCAGATAAAGAAAACAAAGGCATCTCTTGGGGTAAAGTAAAAAACTCATGTAATATTGTTCACATTGGGACTGAAAGAAAGGATTTTCTGTATTCAAAGCACAGTGCTCTTGAACTAAGACTTGCCTTCAAACCTCAGCAGCAATTAAGACAAATTGCCCTCAGGGTAAGTCTTCGGGCACCAGGGAACAAACGGAAGGTATAAGCTGGTCTGATTCTATCACCAGAAAGCATCTGTACATATAAACAACAGTCAGCACATTCCTGATCCATGAAGAAGCTTCTCCCAGCATTATGAATTGCAAGTAAATTTTGGAAGGGGTTCCAGGAAGTAGTTTCCCATCAACATTCCAGAAAGTCAGTGTTAAGAGATGATGAATCTCCAGAGTGAAAATGTCACAGAACCATAACAGGCAGTATTTTGTGTTGTGTTTTCATTAAGCAAGTGATATGATTGGAAAATATCAACGCAAAAAGCAGAAAAGACTTGTGTTACTCATAGAACCATAGACTAGTTCGGGTTAGAAAGGACTCTAAGATCTTAATTTCAAAGTCTGTCTGATCTTTACTGTGATCATTGATTTAACATAGGGCATTACTTACAAACTTTGCTCAGCAGTATCTCTAGACCATGGAATCATAGAATAGTTTGGGTTGGAAAGGACCTTAAGATCATCCAGTTCCAACCCTCCTGCCATGCCCAGGGATACCTCACACTAAACCATGTCACCCAAGGCTCTGTCCAACCTGGCCTTGAACACCGCTATGGATGGAGTATTCACAAC